>CM062267.1:795637-853137 GCA_031216635.1 Dissostichus eleginoides | reverse complement strand
ACAGAGAAACAGAGGGATGAGTTACGGATGTGTTGGCGCTGTTTGTCCATAAAGGCTTGCCGTAGTTTCTTTAGCACTAGAGGAAGTTCATAGAGCTCACTATTATTAGTTTCTCTGCTGAACCCTGACGCACACATACCTGCAACAGTTATTGGAAACAGCTGTTAAATATGTGTGCTAATAAATAATGTTGATGCTAATTATGTTAACTTGGCACTTCCAATGTTATGTTAGCATTAATGCTAATCGTCAGTCAGCTGTGTGTAATGCATCAAAATCTCATGTTTTCTCGTATCTATGTTGTGTTCAATGATTAATGATGATGTGACAACAGAAGTAAATGTGTGTTTTGTTCAGATTTACTGTAAAGACCCTCAGATAAACATCCCTAAAGGTAGCTGCTGTCTCCTTGGTCATTATTAAAGACACGGTTAGCTATCTGCAAGTTACATTCCAGTGAGGGCCGAATAATGAAAGTGAACACTCGGGTCATTAAGTCTTTCATGGCTTTTTACCCCGAGTTAAGAGGATGAAAGGAAGAGAAGCTGCTGACGCTTGAGAAGACAGATTAGAGCAGAGAGAGGAGGAAGTAGAGAGTGGTCTGCAGGTCACTGAGTGTTGGGGAAATATTTCTATATTCTGGGGTAGAGATCTTCCGGCCGAAGCTCCAAATAAACCCTGTGTTTCCATCAAAGCTCCTGCTCTCCTCGTGTCTCTCTGAGTCTCCATTAATGCAGAAGTTTCCCTCACAGTGGGGGGGTCACTGGTTTCTCAGGGACTCACCTTGTCCCCCTGGTAGGCGTCGGGCAGCTGCCAGTAGTGCGGCTCCTGACCCAGGTAGTCGAAGCTGGTGTAGGACAGCTGCGTGCCCTCGGTGGAAACCTCCACGGTGAAGCCGCTGGAGATTCGGTTGGTGCGCTGACGGTTCACCAGAGCGAAGCCCTGGAAGTTCCCTGGAGTAAAGACGGTGGAAACCTGCAGGAGAACACAGAGGAAGACACAGGAGTTTGTGATTGATTCTCAGCAGCATTTTTTATTCTGATCGGACGTTTGGTTCACTTTGAAAAAGTTATGGGAAAGAATCTGAATGGCGTCTGACTGATGAGACATAAGCTCAGTCCACCTTTACCCGAAGTTATATATATATTTTGAAGAGTTTTGGGCTGATTGTGGTGCTAGAAAGATGATGGATCAACTCTGATAAACATATTGTGGATTCCTTGCTATCTTTGCAGTAAATGGAAGGAAAACTGTCCAGAGAAGACAGGCTGTGAAGTGGTGCCTTTTCTCTATTGCCACATTTTCTTAACCCATAAAGATTGTATTTGCTTGTGTGAAGTGTTTTTGTGATCTGATAGGCACTTTCTTAAACATCAAATTTAAAGACCTTTAAAGGGTATTCATAGGCCCAATTTTATTAGATTTGAAGACCAAACATGGCGCAGTTTGAGACATAGATCAAGGGTCATTTTGTCGCACTTTCTTAAGGCAGGAAACAATGCCTTCAAGGATTCAAGTACCCACGTAATCCATGCATTTGCACTGAAGGAACTCTGAATATCATCTTGCAGACATCAGTCCATCTCTGGAGGATGTGCTCAGTGGTTTGGATGCATTTGAAGCTGCATCATGTATTCGCTCAGAAATGAACGTGTGACGCTCTTGCAAATACGATCTTTGCTGCACCACAGTTGTTTATCTAGTGCCTTCTCATTGTGTCATTACCAGGTCTCTGCAGGAATACTCTGTTACAGTAAAAGCCCTATAAAGATGCTAAATCAAGCCTAAATGAGAAGTACCAGGTCTCGGTAGTGGGTGGAGCTGGAGCACTGCTGAGTCACGCCCATGCAGAAACAGGACAGGCAGCCATCTTTGTTTTCAGGGCTGAGGTGGAAGGTTCCAGGTCTGCAGGTGGAGCAGGACGGGCCCTCAACGTTCATCTAAACACAAGGAATAACACACATGTAAATACATCTAATATAGAATAGAATCCTTTATTCTCGTTATACAGGTACAATGAGATGAGTAGAGCTAATCTAAATACAAGCTAACAACATACAAGACAACATACACACAACAAGCATTCAGACTTCAATATGCAGATGAAGTTAAAGTGCAGGAATATATCGGTTTGAGTACAAATAAATATGTTTGAATGTATAAAAAAATATATATATATTGTGTCAGTGCAAGCAGGGAGTTTAGTGCAGTTATTGCTCTGGGGAAGAAACTGTCTTTAAGTCTGATTGTCTTTGCTTTGAGACATCTGTATATATGTTCATTTTAAGGTATTTGTTATTTTAAAGTGACTTAACTGTATATCATTTAAATGTTATCTTTAATTCTATTAATCTTAACCTTTAATCTCACCTGTTGCTGTTTAAACTACTGCATTTGCCCAGGGGGGTTAATAAAGGTCCATCTTATCTTATCTCATCTCATCTCATCTCATCTCTCTCATCTCCTCTCATCTCCTCTCCTCTCATCTCATCTCCTCTCCTCTCCTCTCATCTCCTCTCATCTCCTCTCATCTCAATCTCCTCTCATCTCATCTCAATCTCCTCTCCTCTCATCTCCTCTCATCTCAATCTCCTCTCCTCTCATCTCATCTCCTCTAAATCTCATCTCAATCTCAATCTCATCTCATCTCATCTCAATCTCATCTCATCTCATTTTATCTCATCTCATGTCCTCTCATCTCATCTCATCTCATTTTATCTCATCTCCTCTCATCTCATCTCATCTCATCTCATTTTATCTCATCTCATCTCATCTCCTCTCCTCTCCTCTCCTCTCATTTCATCTCCTCTCATCTCAATCTCCTCTCATCTCATCTCAATCTCCTCTCCTCTCATCTCCTCTCATCTCAATCTCCTCTCCTCTCATCTCATCTCCTCTAAATCTCATCTCAATCTCAATCTCATCTCATCTCATCTCAATCTCATCTCATCTCATCTCATCTCATCTCATGTCCTCTCATCTCATCTCATCTTATCTCATCTCATCTCATTTTATCTCATCTCATGTCCTCTCATCTCATCTCATCTCCTCTCATCTCATCTTATCTCATCTCATCTCATTTTATCTCATCTCATGTCCTCTCATCTCAATCTCATCTCATCTCAATCTCATCTCATCTCATTTTATCTCATCTCCTCTCATCTTATCTCATCTCATCTCATCTCAATCTCATCTCATCTCATTCTATCTCATCTCAATCTCTTCTCATCTCATCTCAATCTCCTCTCATCTCATCTCCTCTAAATCTCATCTCAATCTCCTCTCATCTCATCTCAATCTCCTCTCATCTCCTCTCATCTCAATCTCCTCTCCTCTCATCTCATCTCCTCTAAATCTCATCTCAATCTCAATCTCATCTCATCTCAATCTCATCTCATCTCAATCTCATCTCATCTCATTTTATCTCATCTCCTCATCTTATCTCATCTTATCTCATCTCCTCTCATCTCCTCTCATCTCATCTCATCTTATCTCATCTCCTCTCATCTCATCTCATCTCATCTCAATCTCATCTGATCTCATTTTATCTCATCTCATCTCAATCTCCTCTCTTCTCATCTCATCTTATCTCCTCTCATCTCATCTCATTTTATCTCATCTCATCTCATTTCATCTCATCTCATGTCCTCTCATCTCATCTTATCTCATCTCCTCTCATCTCATCTTATCTCGTCTCAATCTCATCTCATCTTATCTCATCTCCTCTCATCTCATCTCATCTCAATCTCATCTCATCTCAATCTCCTCTCCTCTCCTCATATCTCCTCTCATCTCATCTCAATCTCCTGTCCTCTCATCTCCTCTCATCTCAATCTCCTCTCCTCTCAATCTCCTCTCCTCTCATCTCATCTCAATCTCATCTCATCTCATCTCCTCTCATCTCATCTCAATCTCATCTCATCTCATCTTATCTCCTCTCATCTCAATCTCCTCTCCTCTCATCTCATCTCAATCTCATCTCATCTCATTTTATCTCATCTCATCTCAATCTCATCTCATCTTATCTCCTCTCATCTCAATCTCATCTCATTTTATCTCATCTCATCTCAATCTCATCTCATCTCATTTTATCTCATCTCATCTCAATCTCCTCTCCACTCCTCTCATCTCATCTAATCTCCTCTCCTCTCATCTCCTCTCATCTCATCTTATCTCATCTCCTCTCATCTCATCTCATCTTATCTCATCTCATCTCATCTCATCTCATCTCAATCTCCTCTCCTCTCATCTCCTCTCATCTCATCTCAATCTCCTGTCCTCTCATCTCCTCTCATCTCATCTCAATCTCCTCTCCTCTCATCTCAATCTCCTCTCCTCTCATCTCCTCTCAATCTCATCTCATCTCCTCTCCTCTCATCTCATCTCAATCTCATCTAATCTCATTTTATCTCCTCTCATCTCAATCTCCTCTCATCTCATCTCAATCTCATCTCATCTCATTTTATCTCATCTCATCTCAATCTCATCTCATTTTATCTCATCTCCTCTCATCTCAATCTCATCTCATCTCATTTTATCTCATCTCATCTCAATCTCCTCTCCTCTCCACTCCTCTCATCTCATCTAATCTCCTCTCCTCTCATCTCCTCTCATCTCATCTTATCTCATCTAAATCTTATCTCAATCTCATCTCATCTCATTTTATCTCATCACAATCTCATCTCATCTCATTTTATCTCATCTCATCTCAATCTCATCTTATCTCATCTCATCTCATTTTATCTCATCTCAATCTCATCTCATCTCATTTTATCTCATCTCAATCTCATCTCATTTTATCTCATCTCCTCTCATCTCATCTCATCTCATCTCATCTCATCTCATTTTATCTCATCTCAATCTCATCTCATCTCAATCTCATCTCAATCTCCTCTCCTCTCATCTCAATCTCCTCTCCTCTCATCTCCTCTCATCTCATCTCAATCTCCTCTCCTCTCATCTCAATCTCCTCTCCTCTCATCTCCTCTCATCTCATCTCAATCTCCTCTCCTCTCATCTCATCTCATCTCAATCTCCTCTCATCTCATCTCAATCTCATCTCCTCTCATCTCAATCTCATCTCCTCTCATCTCATCTCATCTCATCTCCTCTCATCTCCTCTCATCTCATCTCAATCGCCTCTCATCTCATCTCAATCTCCTCTCATCTCATCTCAATCTCCTCTCATCTCATCTCATCTCAATCTCATCTCCTCTCATCTCAATCTCATCTCCTCTCATCTCATCTCATCTCAATCTCCTCTCATCTCCTCTCATCTCATCTCAATCGCCTCTCATCTCATCTCAATCTCCTCTCCTCTCATCTCAATCTCCTCTCCTCTCATTTCATCTCATTTTATCTCATCTCATCTCAATCTCCTCTCCTCTCATCTCATCTCAATCTCCTCTCCTTTCATCTCATCTCATCTCATTTAATTTAATTTTGTATTTATTTATAGAAGGACCATGCATACAAAAACATTAATCTCAGCAAAGAGAAGAGATGCAATATGCCAGATTATAGCTAATAGCTCATTTCCATCTGTGGTCCTCAGGCAGGTTCATAACAATCAATAAACAAATAATAACATTGCGTGATCTCTATCAGTCAAACCATTTTAAAACCTGATTTAAGTACAGCTCAATAAATTAATACATAGTACACTTGAAATACACTTTCATGATCTCGGTCACTCAAATAATTATAAAGCCTGATTTAAATACAGGTTACGAACATAATACTTAGTACACTGCAAATACACTTAAATACAATATTTAAGATATAGTATGACAATACAGTTCAAATAAAAACTCAGATTACAGTGTGATTAATGTTGGCATGACTGGTTGCTTAATATCATTTTTTTTGCACCATAAGAAAACGAGTTAAAGTCAGTACAGGTTTTAAGTTCAACTGGAAGAGTATTCCAGTGCCTGATGGCCGTAAACGGAAATGCTGATCGTCCAAAGGCAGTGCGCCTCAGAGGGATGGTTACATCTGCATTTAATGCAGATCTGGAGTTTCTGCAACTCTGCTCACAGCTAACTGAAAAAAGCCCCTCAACGGTGGTGTTGTAGAATTGTGAATGATTCTGAATACCAATCGAACTCGGGAAAGTAGAAGAAGACTATCAAAACTGAGTTTGATGTTTGGGCAGTATATTGCAATGATGGTGTTTTAATGACTTTCTATCCATAACTTTTAAGGCGTGTTTATAAAGAACCTCAAGTGGTCTCACAGCAGTCTTGGTTGCTTGGGACCAGCAGGTTATACAGTAGTGAAAATGTGATATTATCATGGCATGCAAAAAGGTTTTCGATGCTTCTATGGTTAATGAGTTCCTAATATGTTTAAATTTGAAAATGTTATATTTCAGCTTTCTAGTCATGCTTCTAATCTTCATCTTATCTTAAAAAAAGAAACACACTCAGTCCATCACAGGCTGCATCTGAAGGAGGATACAGAAGATACATGTGTGCTTTTATGTATGTCTTAATGTGTGCATATGTATAAATGTGTCTGTTGATATGGTATATACATATTTTTATATTTATTTGTATTTTTGTACTCTGGATTGTGGGAAACGGCATTTCTCTCTGTCTGTCTGTACACACAAACTGAAAGATTGACACTAAAGTTGACGTTGACTTGACTTTGATAATAAGGTGGTTGGCTCACCTTGCAGCGGCACACGCCTCCGTTACAGCTCTCTCTTCCTCTCTGGTCGCAGTTATAGCAGTTACCTGGAACAGGAAGCAGAGCAGAACGTCACCAACTCTCGCCTCGTAAAAGAAAACGAGGTAACACTTTATATTAAGGTACACACATTCGCCATCAACTAGTTGTTAATTAACATAAATATTAGCAGTATATTGGCTCTTTATCAGTCATTATAAAACAGTTATTAATGCCTTATTCTAAATGACCATATTCTACAAGTAATAAGACATTAGTTGAGAGTTTCTCCTCAATAACCCTCTAATTAGTGCTGATTTATTGCAAGTAAGGAAGTTGTTGTACATGAGTTTTGGTCTTAATATGCTCTGCTCAATATGGGCCTAATAAGGCAGCAGTACCACAAGAATAGTAATTCTCCCATAATAACACGTAACAAATATATTCTTATATAACAAGACATGAAACTACAAGTGTTATTTGTGTCTAAATAACTCAAAATTAGGTATTTATATCTAAGAACATGTTCCCTATTTTAAAGTGAAGTCTTGTTCATAACCAATAAGCTAGTAGTTTGTCTCTAGTATGTTAATGAACAACTAGTTGATGGTGAATATGTGTACCTTAATCTAAAGTGTTACCGAAAACGAATATTAAAATGTTCCTGAATCAGTTTGTACCGTTGACTTCGTTGTTGCCCACGGTGCATCTCTGTCCCAGCAGGGGGTTGCCATTGTATCCTGCAGCACATCTGAAAATAAAAACAAGACATCGTGCATGAGCAAATATTTCCTGCTAAAGAGGATACACGTTTTTAACAATGAGGCAGGAAGCTGGGAAGTCTGCAGGAAGTAAAACACTTGTCCTTTGGGGGGTTATCTTCAACCAAGAACAAAGGACTGAGTCATTCAGACAAATAACAACCAAGCTTTGAAACTATTCCATCCTGTCAGAGCTCTTATAGTCTCATGGTCACACCCAGTCTCACTGCATTTCGTGTTATAGTCACGAAACATAATCTATTGATTCGTGTTCACCAACAAGATTTTCCCATTTTTTTCGTGTCACACAGAACGATTTTAAAAGCAATGTATTTCTATTGGTAGTGTGTTTCGTGCCTGCACCAAATAATAACAAATTAGAAGGAAAACAAGATAAAAAAATACAGATTTCAGTATTCTGAGGCTCTGAGCCATTTCTTTTCCTCACGGACGGCCAAAAAAGTCCAACATTATACAATTTAAAATAAAAACAGTAATCGTGGCTTGATATTGAGTAAGAACATGTTTTTATGAACCACACAGCTTCCGGTCTTCCAAGACCCGACCGGACAAAAAGACTTGGTGCAGGCACGAAACATACTACCAATAGAAATACGTTGAAAAAATGGGAAAATCTTGTTGGTGAACACGAATCAATAGATTCAATTTATTTCGTGACTATAACACGAAACGCCGTGAGACTGGGTTGGCATGGTCACACCCAGATTACAAACAGCTTTCCCAGAAATAACACCCTTTGCCTGGAGATGGATGAAGCACAGCCGCTGCTAAAACTCTCAACATGCCTCAGATGTTGATCCCATCTCTTATATCAGTCTGATATACTGAGCAGCACCTTTACACAGCAACAGAAATATCACCACTTCTTAACTCAAACATTGAACTGATATCAGAAGGAAGGCCAGAGGAGTGAAATAAAGAGCCGTCGAAGAACACAATGAGCTGCCAACGATAAAGTTCCTGATATGGCGACAAAGCAAAGCAAGCAAACTACACACTGCCACCAGAGCGATGCTTCTCCACGCCCGGCTGGTGTCCGTCTTACCTCACCTGTCCTCTGGGGGGCGCCGCGCGTCAACAGGACAGCCATGATATGAGCTCTAGGGAACCCTAACTAACTAACTCCTACAACAGTTTCTATGGATCAGTTACCTTACAGACAGGGTCGTTTATAGAGATAAGGAAACATCTTATTACAAAGGAAAATGGAAAATACAACAAAATAGATATGGTCTTCAAGACAAAAACAACTGTTCATACTAAGAAAGAACATACAGCTAATGATAAACATGGACATTAACAATCTCAAAAACTATTTAAAGTCAGATTTCTTCCTTTTTTTGTAATAAAAAGATCTTGGAAACTGTGTTGATGCATTGATAACATTTCCCTCTGTGCTGATGATGTGACTGATTCTCAGATCGATCAAATATTGGTCAAAGCGGTGGGAATATTAACAGTTTTGTTTCTGACAACGTATGGCCAGACGACCAAAGAGATGAACCACCATTGGGCCAAAACAGCAGTTATAAAATATAAACGGAGGATGATCCTCATATTTCATCTCAAATGATGTCAAAATAATTTAAAAAGCACTTTACATGAATATAAACAATTTAAAAACCGATATAATGATATTCATTTCTAACATTTCCCTCTATGCTGATGATGTGACTGTTTCTCAGATCAAACTTTGGTCAGGGTGGGGGGGGGGGGGGGATATTAACAAGGTCAGCATTTAATGATTGGTCCAGAAAACTGCTGCCCATATTGCCAAAAAATTGATTATTCATGGTCCCCAGAAGATGAATCAATCAATTTTAGGTGTGCCTTTTCTTCTAGCGCCACCAAGGTATGGATTTGTATCATGGATACCATATTAGTTTAGCATTAAAGGAAAGTATTGGACATGAATTAATCCTCTGGGGACCATAAATGTCAATCTTTTCCAATGGTTGCATTGATTTAGTATTGCAGCAAGTTGCGGGATGTTAAATTGTTAATTTTGGTTTGGAAATATAACCTTTAACGAATGTTCTTCTTAAAACTAAACTAAACAAATATTCAGTTCATATTGCGTACAGAAAAATGCAGAAAAAAACTTGTAAACCTTGAGGTAGTCTGGCCATAACACAACAGACAACGCATATAAAGTACTAATGCGAACAAATGAGATACAAGACAATCGGCAATCTCTTCATGGCAGGATTCTGGGAAACAGTTAATCATAAAAAACACCTCAAAATAAACAGGGTGGCATTAAATATCTTGAAACCCCCTTTTCCAATAACATCAAGGAGTCCCTTCATTAAGTTCAAAATACAAGGTTGCAGTACAATACATAAATATAAGGAGATATATACAAATGGAAGAGTATTCCTTAGTCATCGGGGATGATCCTGATGGGAATGGCCAGCCTTCCCAGGACAACATGGAGAGACCCGTCCTGGTTCCTCCCCTTCTTCCCTGACTTGTAATTTCCCTGTAAAAGCTGCAGGAGGCCCAAAACCCCAAGTTGAGTTTTAGTCTTCTTTTTCTTCTGCTCAGGTTTTTTAGTTACTCTCTTTGCAGTGGCAGCTTTGGCTTTAGGAGGAGTTGGTTTCCTTTTGACCGTCGTGTTGGACTTCTTCTTCGCAGGAGTAGCCTTGGTTTTAGAAGGAGTCGTCCTTTTCACCGTGGCGTTGGACTTCTTCTTCGTGGTGGTCGGTTTCGTGGTTGAGACCGTTTTCTTCCTGGTATCTTGAGAAACCAACTTATAAGAATTGTCCTCCGTCTTTTCCCCACCTTTGTGTGACCTCTTTGACTCGCCCTCCGGACTCTTCCCACGTTCCTGAACCTTCTTGGGAACCGGTGCATCGGATCTAAACGCCTTGTTACGTCCGTTGCGTCTGATGGGGGGTGAATCCTTTTTTTTGGCCTGATCGGGCTTTGCTTTGTGAGACGGCGGCTCCAATTGAAATTTAGTAATCGCTCCTTTAACTTGCTTTGGTTTTGCTTGGCTTGAAACTTGTTTAGCGGTCACAGCGGACCTCCTACCTGCAGTCAACTTTGTTTTAGGCTTCACTGTAGTTTTAGATTTAGATGCAGATTTTGAAGTAGTCCTAGGTCTACTCAGGGTAGTCCTTGTCGAGGCTTTACTTGTTGTGGCTGCTGATTTGAGTTTCCTCACTCTCTGTCGTGCAGTATTTGGTTTATCTGCTGGTAGTTCTGGGGTCGGTATGCTTTTCGGCACCGTGGCTCTACTGGTAAACGGTGTTTCTGTGGGCTTAACTCCATGCGTTGGGTACAGCGACAAAGGAAGGAGGGTAGCCAGTAAAGGCGGATCCCTCTTTTCTGGTATTGATCGGGAAACATGTCTAGCTCGTTTCATCCTGTTCATCTCCTGAGCCAGCGCCGTGAAGCCGTCGATCAGGATCTCCAGACGCCCCTCCAGTCTGCTCAGACGGGCGTCCATGTCCGTGTAGCCCTTCTCCAGTTCGCCTACCTTCTTGTTCTTCTCCCCGACCGACTGGATGGCGATGAGCTCCTTCAGGGTGGAGCTGAGCTGCAGCTGCTGGTCCTCCATGCGGTGGATGCTGTCCTTCATGTCCAGCGTGTTGCTCTCCAGCATGCTCAGACGCTGGTTGAAGGTGTTCAGGTGCATCCTCAGAAGCTGCTGCAAGCTGGAGTATCTGATCTCCGGACTGGGGGTGAAGCGAGTGGGGATCCTGGGGGATAATCTGTTGGGGGTAGCGACGGAGACATCGCCCACCCCGGTTGATTTAGTTTCACGAGTAGTGCGGTGGTGGATTGCGGCAGAAAATAAAGTCTGCGAAGGGAGGATGGTTGTTCCCGCAGTCTCATCATCATCTCCGCTGCCGTACGGGAAGATCTGTTTCTCCCAGCTGAAGTTAAACACAGCTTCAGCTCCACATCCCAAAGGCAGCAGGCCCTCTATCTGCTTCTCCAGGAAGGGGTCATCACAACTGTCTGCAGGCAGCTTCTCTTCTCTTAATGTCAAAACAGCACAGTCAGGTTTCAGACGTTCAAATCATTTCATAAGTTGCGTCTTACACCCAAAAACACCTCGTCATCTTTGCCCTTTTGGAGCAGCAAAGATTGATCAGCCGGACAGGAGTCCTCATAAATGCCACGACTACATTTATGTCGTAGAAACCCAGAAAATACACTCGTTCTGTGCACAGACCAAAATCACAACAACACCTTCAAACATGTCGCTACCAGCCAAGCGCGAAGCAGAAAGCAACCTCTGAGAAAGCTTAAAGGAGGGAAGCAAAGGACAAAGGACAGCAGAAGAATGACACGGATCATATCCACTATCCAACCTTAGACTAACTTCACCGCTTTTGGGAGTGTCCACTAAACCGCTAAAAGTGGGGCGATCACTGTCAAGCTGTATTTTGCAAACCAATGAGTGGTGCAGTGGTGACGTGTCTTTGTAGACGGCAGAGGGTCTATAACTCCAAGAAAACAAACCCCACCAGCAACAAACTTCAGAAGGGTTTTCCAATTCCTGGACTGACGCCCCCCTCCCATCACGACCACAGCCATGCTTCTCCTGTGATGACACCCCTGGGTGCTCCTGCCAGCCCCCACCTGACCATGGTGCCAGCCCAGTAACCCAAACACTGTCCAGATGACCATCAGAGAATGGCAAAAAGAAAGAGATAAAGCAAGGAGGGGGGGGGTTTCTTACCTTTCACAGCTCCGGCCGGTGTACCCGGGGGGGCAGTTATCACAGGTGGGCTTACCGTCAGCCTCCAGGTGACAGGTGGAAGAGAATCTGTGCAGAAAAAGGAACATGCATGAAGTTCATTACTGACATTAAAGAGGCCCTGTTCTTCTCCTGTGGTTCTATAGGTGTTAGTGCATGTAAATGGTCTGCAAAGCTTAAATCCCCGTGTTCTCTCCTACAAAGGTAACAGGTAAACAGACAGGTAAACAGACAGGTAAACATACAGGTAAACAGACAGGTAAACATACAGGTAAACATACAGGTAAACAAACAGGGAAACACACAGGTAAACATCCAGGTAAACATATACATGTCCGGCAGTGGCTCAGTCCGTAGGGGCTTGGACTGGGAGCTATAGGGTCGCTGGTTCAAGTCTCCGAACAGACTTAAAGTATGGAGTGTGGACTGCTACTTGGAGAGGTCCAAGTTCACCTCCTGCCCTGCCGTGGTGCCCTTGAGCAAGGCACCGGACAACCCCCCACCCCCCCCCCCCCCGACTCCCATTGCTCCCCGAGCGCTGTACAATAGCTGCCCACCTCCTGGCTCTAGACTCCTGGCTCTAGACTCCTGGCACTAGGATGGGTTCAATGCAGAGAACAAATTCCACTGTGTGTGCTGTGTGCTCTGCATGTGTGACCATTAAAGAGGGTTTCATCCCTCCCAATTCTAAACATACAGGTAAAACGCAGGTAAACAGGTAAACACACAAGTAAACATACAGGTAAAACACAGGTAAACACACAGGTGAACACACAGGTAAACATTCAGGTAAACACACAGGTGAACACACAAGTAAACATTCAGGTAAACACACAGGTGAACACACTCCCCACTTCATTACTGATGTTACAATTAAAGAGTCCCTTTTTCTTCTTCTGTGGTGTCCTGTAGTTCTATAGGTTTTAGTGCATGTAAACGGTCTGCAGAGTCTAAAATCCCCACTTCACTACTGACGTTAACACAGTTTCTACGTTTTGACATTAGAAATACAGAAAGTGAACTCACTGGTTGCTCGAAGCCGTTCCAGGACAGGGACACGGCTGACAGGCCTGAGCGCCGCCCGTCACCGGGTTGCCATAGAAACCAGTCTGACAGCGCTCACACCTGGGCCCCGCGGTGTTATGGAGACACTGCTACACACACACACACACACACACACACACACACACACACAGGTGAGATCCATGGAACAGTTGATGTGTATCCACATGTTCAGATATGCCAGGAAACCATTAGTGCATTCCTGTGCTCTGATCAAAGCTCCACAGAGGTCACAGAGGACAGAGACAAGAAGACGAAGAGGAAGATGAAGATGAAGATGAAGACTCACCAGACAGCGTCCCGTCTCCGAGTCACAGCCGTTAGCGTGTCCGTTGCAGTCACACCTGTCGCAGGTTCCCAGGTAGAGACCGGAGCTGGAGCGAGTGTAGCCGACATCACATTCCTGCAAACACAGAGAGAGACAGGTGAGACAGATAGGAAGCAGAGAGACAGGTGAAAGACAGGTGAGATAGATAGGAAGCAGAGAGACAGGTGAGAGACAGGTGAGAGACAGGTGAGACAGATAGGAAGCAGAGAGACAGGTGAAAGACAGGTGAGACAGATAGGAAGCAGAGAGACAGGTGAAAGACAGGTGAGACAGATAGGAAGCAGAGAGACAGGTGAGACAGATAGGAAGCAGAGAGACAGGTGAAAGACAGGTGAGACAGATAGGAAGCAGAGAGACAGGTGAGAGACAGGTGAGAGACAGCTGAGACAGATAGGAAGCAGAGAGACAGGTGAAAGACAGGTGAGACAGATAGGAAGCAGAGAGACAGGTGAGACAGACAGGAAGCAGAGAGACAGGTGAGAGACAGATAGGAAGCAGAGAGACAGGTGAAGACAGGTGAGACAGACAGGAAGCAGAGAGACAGGTGAGAGACAGGTGAGGACAGACAGGAAGCAGAGAGACAAGTGAGAGACAGATAGTAAGAAGAGAGACAGGTGAGAGACAGACAGGTGAGAGACAGACAGGAAGCAGAGAGACAGGTGAGAGACAGACAGGAAGCAGAGAGACAGGTGAGACAGATAGGAAGCAGAGAGACAGGTGAAAGACAGGTGAGATAGATAGGAAGCAGAGAGACAGGTGAGAGACAGGTGAGAGACAGGTGAGACAGATAGGAAGCAGAGAGACAGGTGAAAGACAGGTGAGACAGATAGGAAGCAGAGAGACAGGTGAAAGACAGGTGAGACAGATAGGAAGCAGAGAGACAGGTGAGACAGATAGGAAGCAGAGAGACAGGTGAAAGACAGGTGAGACAGATAGGAAGCAGAGAGCAGAGATGATGTACTATCATCTCTGCTTCCTGTCTCTCAGGAAGCAGAGAGACAGGTGAGAGACAGACAGGAAGCAGAGAGACAGGTGAGACAGAATAAAGAGTAGTTCCACTGCAAAGTTATTCTCCGAGGGGATTTCTGGGAACAACACCATGCCGTTATCTTGATTCTGATTGGCCAGAAGACTCAAGAGGCATCAGCAAAGATGTTTTATTGAGAAGATGAACACTACGTGACAGAAGTTTTCAAAACCGTTTCTGGTCTCCAGCATTTCAGTCAAACGGCTACAGCGAGCAGCATTAGAGAGTCCGGCCTTCAAAATAAAAGTTGGACTTTTTTCCGTCAATCTTTTTTCCTTCAAATCTTTTTGTACTCGTGCATCTGCGACCGACCGGTTGAGAACCACTGCTTTAGATATTGTACTTTTGTTTCTCATTTGTCTATGCCGTTTGTGTCACTGTTGTCTTGTACATCTTGTTCCACTTGTTCCCAGGGAGTCTTTCTAAACCAGTAGTACCCCTCCAGTCTAAGGTGTGCTTGTTACCTGGCAGGAGGGTCCGGTGTACCCCTGAGGACACGAGCACTCCTCCACCTCCAGAGCTCTCTCGTTCCCTGTGGAGTGAGGGACCGCCACGTCCATCTTGATGTCCGAGATACTGTCACACACACACACACACACACACACACACACACACACACACACACACACACACACACACACACACACACACACACACACACACACATTTAATAATCACCCATATTACACATGCATTCATTCTTTCTGGAGAGGATCAGATTGAAGACTGGCTCCTACCTGCTCTCTGCCATCAGGTCGGAGTACGAGGCTCGGATCATGAAGACGGAGACGTCGGCCAGCGCCATCAGAAGATGTTCCCGAGTGCAGGGCTGTCCGTCAGCGCGTCGCCATGACGACTGTCGGGGGGGAGGGGGTAGAATAAGTTTAGACTCACTAAATAAAGTCTCACTGACCAACTGTCTTCCTATTAAACCTGAAGTTCACCAATGTTTTCTTTCTTATTACAGTTTATTGTGAGGGTGAGTGAATGATAATAATAATTCATGCTTTTCCTAATTCTCAAAGACGCTTAAATGCAGCGCTCCTCTCTGAAAGTATGTTACACTTTATTGTGAGTATAATATAATGCAGCACACCTCTCTGAAGGTGTGTTAGACTTTATTTTAAAGGTGAGTGAATGAAACGCACCTCTCTGAAGGTGACGGAGACGCTGCTGGGGGTCCTGGGTTGGGGTCTGGTCTTGGAGAAATGCTCCAGGAAGATCCCGCTGCCCTGCAGCACCACGTCCGGCTGCCCGTCGATGGCCAGAGAGCGCTGAAGAGGCTCGAAGCGCAGTGTGTAACTTAGAGAGCCTCCGTACGCCGTGACCTGGGGGGGGGGGGCGCGGGAGACAGAGGGGTTTAACACCTGTATCATGAAACTATAAAAGCAGCAGAATGTGAATATGCTTTAAAGGTGTTGTGTAATAGAAGCTTGGAATGAAGACCAAACTGAACCTTTTTACTTTATATTATCAGAACAGTTTCCAACAAGAACGGTAATAGACGGGGAAAATGCACTCGACATATTCATTTCAAATCATAACAGGACAATCAGTTGTTTCGTTTAACCGCTTAATTGACATTAATTAACAAACCTATTCCACTCCATAACCAATATTCAATATTATTGATATTTCATATTTTATTTTTAATAATCAAATAGTAAATCAACATTTTGGCTCCTATAACCTCTACACAAAAGAACAAAAAGCAGCATAAAGTGAGTCTCCTAAGGTGAACCCCCACCCCCCCTCACCTTGTCCCCTCTGAAGCTGGGGGGCAGCAGCCAGTAGTACACGTCGTTGGGGAGGCTGCTGAAGGCTCGGTACGAGACCTCCGATCCTCTCTGAGAGATCCCCTCTGTGATGGTGTCAGAGTTCCTGCTGTTAGAGAGGGAGAACTGCTGCCCGGACCCCCGCACCTGAGACAGGGAGCACAGGTACACAGGTCAACACACAGGTAAACAGGTAAACACACAGGTAAACAGGTAAACACACAGGTAAACACACAGGTAAACAGGTCAACACACAGGGAAACACACAGGTAAACAGGTAAACACACAGGTAAACACACAGGGAAACACACAGGGAAACACACAGGTAAACAGGTAAACACACAGGTACACAGGTCAACACACAGGTACACAGGTAAACACTAAGGTAACTAACTAAGCACTCACATACTAACTAAGCACTCATATACTAACTAAGCACTCACATACTAACTAAGCACTCACATACTAACTAAGCACTCACATACTAACTAAGCACTTACATACTAACAAAGCACTTACATACTAACTAAGCACTCATATACTAACTAAGCACTCACATACTAACTAAGCACTCATATACTAACTAAGCACTCATATACTAACTAAGCACTCACATACTAACTAAGCACTTACATACTAACTAAGCACTCACATACTAACTAAGCACTCATATACTAACTAAGCACTCACATACTAACTAAGCACTCATATACTAACTAAGCACTTATATACTAACTAAGCACTCACATACTAACTAAGCACTTACATACTAACTAAGCACTTACATACTAACTAAGCACTCATATACTAACTAAGCACTCACATACTAACTAAGCACTCATATACTAACTAAGCACTCACATACTAACTAAGCACTCACATACTAACTAAGCACTCACATACTAACTAAGCACTTACATACTAACTAAGCACTTATATACTAACTAAGCACTCATATACTAACAAAGCACTCACATACTAACTAAGCACTCACATACTAACTAAGCACTTACATACTAACTAAGCACTTATATACTAACTAAGCACTTACATACTAACTAAGCACTTACATACTAACTAAGCACTTATATACTAACTAAGCACTTATATACTAACTAAGCACTTACATACTAACTAAGCACTTATATACTAACTAAGCACTTACATACTAACTAAGCACTTACATACTAACTAAGCACTTATATACTAACTAAGCACTTATATACTAACTAAGCACTTATATACTAACTAAGCACTTATATACTAACTAAGCACTCACATACTAACTAAGCACTCACATACTAACTAAGCACTCATATACTAACTAAGCACTTACATACTAACTAAGGACTGGCTTATCTAAAGCCAGTTGAGTAGCACTTGAAATGTTTTGGCTCTATGAAACCTGATGTACTTATATGATTCTGTCTTCTTCAAGTTTGTATGTTCTTTTACAGGTAAATGTACAGGTAACACATAGAGTACACAGGTACACATACAGGTACATTCACAGATAAAAACACAGGGAAACACAGGTATATACAGGTAATTATCCAGGTAAACAGGTGAATCTACAGGTAACACACAGGTGAACAGGTACACAGCCCCCCCCCTCACCTGGTCGCGGCTCCAGGTGGAGCTGGAGCAGCTCTTGGTCACGCCCATACAGAAGCAGCGCAGGCAGCCCTCAGCGCGGTCTGACAGGTGGAAGAAACCCGCCTTACACTCGTCACACAGGGTGCCTGCAACGTTGTTCTGAACACACACAGTGAATGGTTAGAGGAATATTATATAATATAATCCTGCCAGGATGTGATTCAATGTGTTTTAAATGACCCTTTTTTAAAGCAAATGTTGCACATTCAACCCAAAGACAACCCCCCCCCCCTTTTACACAAAATCCCAGATGAAGTTGTTATTTCTTTGTTTTTAATGCAGTTGTCCTGCCGTGTTTACCTTGCAGCTGCAGGGTGAGCTGCTGGAGCTGATGCTTCCTCTGCTGTCACACTTAGAGCCTTCTGCAGGAGAGAGGAGAGGAGACAAGGAGACAAGGACATGAGGAGACAAGGACATGAGGAGAGGAGACTGATCCAGGTGTGCATACTCATATACTAACTCAGTGTAATGTCTACACTGAGGCCTACTGCACCACCAGAGAGTACAGACCATAATAACCACTACGCTGTAATGTTGGTAATGAGTTGAATGTACTCACGGACAGGAACACACTTCCCATTGGGCAGGAGGGGGTTACCCTGGAAACCAGCAGCACACCTGAAACAAAACGGTAACATTTACTTATGTATCAGCATCTCCCCGGTTCCAGGTGGAGCTGTAGTTCTTTTTTCTCAGAATTTCACTTTATCTTATAATTTGTGTCTTTTCAGAATTAAAAAAAATATATATATTTTTAGAATTTCGCTGTTTTTGATTTGACTTTTTTTCATAAATTGACTTTTTCTCAAAAATTGACTTTTTCTCAGGATTTGATTTTTTAATTGAATTAAAAAGAAAATCATTTGAATTTCTTTTTTTAATTTGACTTTTTGGGGGAATTTTTTTTTTACTATTTAATTTTTTTTTTTATTCGATATTTTTATATAATAATAATTGATAAATGATAATTGACTTTTTCTCAGAATTTGATTTGTAAATGTCCTCACTTCTCGCAGCGTCTCCCAGTGTATCCGGGCCTGCAGGCGTCACACGTCGGCTGCTTGTCCACGTCCAGGAAGCAGCTGTCAGAGAATCTACAGAGAGCAGAGGAACATTCAATATACAGATATTTAAAAGCAAGAGGTGTGAGGTACCGGCGGGAGGTCTCGTAGTATCTATAATACAATATAATATAATACAATATAATATAATACAATATAATATAATATAATATAATACAATATAATACAATATAATATAATATAATATAATACAATATAATATAATAAAATATAATATAATACAATATAATATAATATAATATAATACAATATAATATAATACAATATAATACAATATAATATAATATAATATAATACAATATAATATAATACAATATAATATAATACAATATAATATAATATAATATAATACAATATAATATAATAAAATATAATATAATACAATATAATATAATACAATATAATATAATACAATATAATATAATACAATTAATATAATATAATACAATATAATATAATACCGGCGGGAGGTCTCGTAGTACGGGCAGGGGCACGGCTTGCAGTCGTCAGGTCGGCCTCGACTCGGGTCCCCGAAGTATCCGGAGCGACATTTATCACACTGAGGACCCTCGGTGTTGTGCAGGCAGCTCTACACACACACACACACACGCACACACACACACACACACACGGACACACACACATATCAGGGAACAATACTCTGACCTGCTTTATAACAAATAACAACTTTATGACTCTATTAAAGTATTATAATAATAAAATAAGATAAGATGTACTTTATTAATCCCAATTTGGGATTTGTTGTTGTTGCAGCAGCATAAAACAAACAATAATACACACATTATTAAAAAGTAGAAATAACAATTCTAAAATGTAAACATCTCAAGATAGAAATGATCCATGTTTCTCACCAGGCAGTTTCCGCTGATCGGGTCGCAGGCGCTGGCGTGTCCGTTGCAGTTACAGCCGGCACACGTTCCCAAATACTGACCTCCAGGAACCCGCTCGAATCCAGACGAGCACGACTCGCAGGAGAGACCGGAGTAACCGGGGGGACATCTGAGGACGTATTAATACTCTTAATATACAATACTATTACTAACACGACTCACAGGAGAGACCGGAGTAACCAGGGGGACATCTGAGGACGTATTAATACTCTTAATATACAATACTATTACTAACACGACTCACAGGAGAGGCCGGAGTAACCGGGGGGACATCTGAGGACGTATTAATACTCTTAATATACAATACTATTACTAACACAACACGACTCACAGGAGAGACCGGAGTAACCGGGGGGACATCTGAGGACGTATTAATACTCTTAATATACAATACTATTACTAACACGACTCCCAGGAGAGACCGGAGTAACCGGGGGACATCTGAGGACGTATTAATACTCTTAATATACAATACTATTACTAACACGACTCACAGGAGAGACCGGAGTAACCGGGGGGACATCTGAGGACGTATTAATACTCTTAATATACAATACTATTACTAACACGACTCACAGGAGAGACCGGAGTAACCGGGGGGACATCTGAGGACGTATTAATACTCTTAATATACAATACTATTACTAACACGACTCACAGGAGAGGCCGGAGTAACCGGGGAGACATCTGAGGACGTATTAACTCTTAATATACAATACTATTACTAACACGACTCACAGGAGAGACCGGAGTAACCGGGGAGACATCTGAGGACGTATTAATACTCTTAATATACAATACTATTACTAACACGACTCACAGGAGAGACCGGAGTAACCGGGGGGACATCTGAGGACGTATTAATACTCTTAATATACAATACTATTACTAACACGACTCACAGGAGAGACCGGAGTAACCAGGGGGACATCTGAGGACGTATTAATACTCTTAATATACAATACTATTACTAACACGACTCACAGGAGAGGCCGGAGTAACCGGGGGACATCTGAGGACGTATTAATACTCTTAATATACAATACTATTACTAACACGACTCACAGGAGAGGCCGGAGTAACCGGGGGGACATCTGAGGACGTATTAATACTCTTAATATACAATACTATTACTAACACGACTCACAGGAGAGGCCGGAGTAACCGGGGAGACATCTGAGGACGTATTAATACTCTTAATATACAATACTATTACTAACACGACTCACAGGAGAGACCGGAGTAACCGGGGGGACATCTGAGGACGTATTGTTACTCTTAATATACAATACTATTACTAACACGACTCACAGGAGAGACCGGAGTAACCAGGGGGACATCTGAGGACGTATTAATACTCTTAATATACAATACTATTACTAACACGACTCACAGGAGAGACCGGAGTAACCAGGGGGACATCTGAGGACGTATTGATTCTGTTAATATGTAATACTATCACCAACAGGACTCACAGGAGACGCCTGAGTCCTGCGAATAGTTAATTGATAACTCTGTTTGTGTTATGGACGGTGTTACAGGAGGACATCTGGGGACCACAAATAACACTCTCTTCAGGAAAAGTGTTTCCAAACCGCTAACAGATTACAGACCGTCCTCGTGCTGTGATTAAAAACAGCTGAGAGGAGAATCAGAGACACGGAGAACAGAGAGAGAGAGGACTTGATCAACGGGTCATTGAAGGAAACTTCTTCCTTCTTTATGTCCATATGTTTCTGTTTTGGTGGTAGATCGGTCGATTAAAGGGAGTTAAAGCGTATTATTTATATTTCATAGTGTGTATTATTTGGAGTCTATAGCTGTATTTTAAAAAGTAGAACTAGAATCTCACATTATTTTAATTTGAAACACACCCAACATTAATTGTGAACATTTTGAAATGAAATGATTCTCTCCAGTGGTCCCTGAACAATTCAGAAAGAAGGACAGCTTTTTTCTCATAAATATTTTATCACTATTCTTTCTGGCAGATTTGATCCTTACGGCCAACTCAATTTCTTCTTGGATTGTTTATCACCATCGTCCCTAAATGTTTGTGGAAATGCAGGAAATGGGATTTTGGATTCAAATCGAGAACATTTCTCCGGTGGAGGACCCCCAGACCTCCTCTTTGGTGACCCCCCCCACTTCTCAAACCAGATATACACCCTTGTATATATGTGTATTTATTACCTGCACTTATGAAATGTGGATATGTACTGTATTTCTCTCCATCTGCACGTTTTATATATATGTATATTTCGTACCTGCACATGTATATATGTATATCTGTTACCTGCACTCCTCGACGTCGTACGCGTGCCCCATGGTGCTGAACTCCACGGTGGTGGTCTCCATCACGATGTCGCTGAGCGCCACGCTGACCATGTGACTATCGTAGATGGTTCTGAGGCTGATGCTGTCGAGGTCAGCGAGGGTCATCAGGAGGTCGTCCCGAGTCACCGGGCGCCCGTTAGAGTGCTGCCACTTATCCTGCAGACAGGACACACGGATCGATATCAATCACACACCGGGACACATATACATCGTTACAAAAGGAGTTGTTAGAGTTTATTTGATATTAAAGGTCCCTTATTATGCAAAATGCACATAGTGATGTCTTTTATACATCACTATGTGTCCCCGGTGTGTCAGGAGACTCACAAAGTGTCAGAAGAGAAAACCCTCTTTCTTTTCCTCCGTACCCACATCTCTAAAAACGGGGGAACCTTGTGGTAAACCCACGAGAGAAAAAGCATTTGAGCTCCATACTGTTTCAGAAATACTCCTTGATGTGGTTTTGAACATAATTCCAAAACTCCAGAAGCTTCAGACCCAGAATCAGCACTTTAGTAACAGCTGAAATAGAGGCGTTTGAGGCTAGAATTATCTGTTTGGTATTTTGAGCAAAACAATTAGTTTTTGTATACATCTGAGACCTATAATATATACCTAAAAACATTATAATAGGTGACCTTTAAGATAAAGTTTCTGGTACCTCAGTGAAGCTGATCTCCCTCTGGTTCACCACCCGGGCAGGGGTGGGTTTTCCTCGCTTGTAGACCAGCCGGCGTCCGCTCCCCACCAGGATCACATCGGGCTTCTCCACCGGCTCTGAGAGGCCGCGGGCCAGAGTGTAACGGATCTTAAACTTCAGAGTTCCACCGTACGAGTCGATCTGGAGACAGAATTTTAAGTTTCTACATCAAAAGACAGATTTTAAGTTTTTTACAAAAAATTCCGAATTGTGAGTTTTGAGAAAAAAAAATCAGAATTTTTCAGTTCTTACAAAAAAGTAGGAGCCTGTGACTTCAGATTTTCATTGATGAATCTACACTGTAGCTGTGTACGCATGAGAATAAAAGCCTTGCATCTTGAATCTTGCGACGGGGAACTGGTTTATCGCTCAAGAGGGTTTCAGAAGCTTCAATCATCCCAACAGACTGTACCTGGGACAGGCTTACTACCTGTCTCTCAGCAAACATTGGATATACACTGGAATTTAATTATGTAAACCAATATGAATATTACCTGTATTGGTCCCTGTATATTGGGCTTATAAACAAAGCAGCAGCTCCTACTCAGGGCTTATTTTAGATATTCTCAGCCTTAGTTTAGACACGGTGCTTGTATATATAAACTTAACACAAAAAGTAAGGACATTTGTGTTTCATTGTTGTAACAATGTTTTTTTTGTTCCTCACAAATGTGGCTCCATTTGAAAGGTAAGAAAACAGGCTTTCCAACGATATAAGATGTATTGCCAAGAAGCATTGTTGCATTGTTGTTAAGTTTATATATTGTATATATAACTTCTGGATATCTCAAGGAGCAGACTGGAGATAGGAGCTTGTGGTTTTGGGTGTTTTCATCCAACCCAGTCTATTCATATAGTGACAGACATTACACCACCTTACACCACCACTTATTGACTCTCTTTGGACAGCATGCCTCCTTATTAATGATTTCAGGTTATATAATCAAACGATGTTGTTCTCTGCAGCAGGGTGATCATGTTTATGCACTATTAGTTAATCCAGCGGTGGTTCAAAAGTGTACAACGTCTGCATGACGTAGGGACGACCCCTGGAAATTGGGTCGGGTAAAAAGTAGGGAACAGCTGAGGCATTGTGCCGATGACCTAGGGATGACCCCTGGAGATTGGGTTGGGAAAGGCCAAAGCAATGAATAAAGTCGATGACAAACCCTAATTCAAGTTTCAAGTCTTTCTCATCATGAGCTCAGCAGCTGCAGTGTGGATGTCAATGAACAACTGAAGTCCTCCTCCAGCAGAGCAACATGAATATATATAGGACATAAAACTAATAAAACAGATACAATAGTGCAAGAGAATGTTTTGAGATGTGCAAGTAAATACAAATAGAATAGAAATAGTGCAAGAAGAGTCTATATACAAGTACATGGAATTATATATTAGATACAAAAAGTCAGGGGTTTAATAGTCTCATGTATGTTCTGTAGGTCGTTATGGATGCTCTTTAAAAAGTCCAGGTGTTTAATAGTCTCATGAGGCGCTTTCACACCGGAGTACTTTTACCCGTACTTTTCCCGTTTAGTTCCGATAGTGCCTGGAATTTTGCGTTCACACCAAAAAGAGAACTTAGTTAATGAGAACTTTTACCCCCTTTTTAGTGCCTGCTAGAGAGGTGGTACTATCCTGGGGAGAAAAAAGTACCAATTTCTGATTGGCTGGGCGAATTGCAAACCACGCCCCGTAAAACTCTGAAAAGTTTTGTGAAGCCGCCATTGTATTTGCTGGCATTAGCATTATTAGCATTAGCATTAGCCCCGCATACAAACGGAGAGAGACTAACTTATGGCAACACAAAAAAAAACATGGGAGCGGTGGAGATGAGGAGGTGTCGGCGTTCTGGCGATTTACTCGGAAGGCTTCAGTAGAACCTGCTGGGAGTCCCAGCAGGTTCTACTGAAGCCAGTCCCCAAATCCGGGGATTGGCTTCAGTAGAACCCAAACCCAAAGCAGAAGAAGACGAAGTGACGTCAGCGGCTTCATTTGCCTAATCTTCCCTCAGGGAACTTATTCCGGTGTGAACGCGATCTGTGCTTAGTTCCATGGGGGTACTAAGTGCTGGGCACTAAGTACGGCAAAGTACTTGGTGTGAAAGCGGCTATGTATGTTCTGTAGGTCTTTAAACCTCGTCCTCACCTTGCTCCCCAGGAAGTGGCGGGGCAGCGTCCAGAAGGAGTCGAGGTTGAGGAAGCGTCGGGACAGATCCACCAGCTGGAACTCCTGCAGCTCGGGGCTCACCAGCAGCTGGGTGGAGGACAGAGGGGGGGTGCCGGGGCGCGAGGGGTACGACACGTTCACTCCTGCAGGGAGAAGAACCGTCAGCATAATTCAGTCACCACAGAGGACACTTGGAAGTATATTAGTGGTCATATTCTAATCAGTTAGATGATTTGTTGAAATAATCTATATTATAGATATACGTCTGATACGTGCTTTTGGAGACCACATATCAGACGTATCAGTCTTTGTTTTCGATTTTGTTGAGTTTTTACATGGTGTATGAGGGTTTTCAGTCTGTGGCTTTAAGTATGGTTTTCTCGTGCTTTTACATTAGTTTCTTTTTGTTCTATCGGTTTTGTCTAAATGCATTTATGCTGCTTTTTTATATATTTGTTGATGTACAGCACTTTGGTCAACTCTGATGTTTTTAAATGCGCTGTATCAATAAAGTTGGATTGGATTGGATATGATCATGTGTTGTAAGCCGTGCTCCTGAGTTTCATCCTTTAGTTTATTTAAAGAGACCTCTGTACCATGAATGAGCACATGTCTGTTATCAGCGTGTTATTTAGCATAGGGTCTTATTTAGCATAGGGTCTTATTTAGCATAGGGTCTTATTTAGCATAGGGTCTTATTTAGCATAGGGTCTTATTTAGCATAGGGTCTTATTTACAGTAGCATAGGGTCTTATTTAGCATAGGGTCTTATTTAGCATAGGGTCTTATTTACAGTAGCATAGGGTCTTATTTAGCATAGGGTCTTATTTAGCATAGGGTCTTATTTACAGTAGCATAGGGTCTTATTTAGCATAGGGTCTTATTTAGCATAGGGTCTTATTTAGCATAGGGTCTTATTTAGCATAGGGTCTTATTTAGCATAGGGTCTTATTTAGCATAGGGTCTTATTTAGCATAGGGTCTTATTTACAGTAGCATAGGGTCTTATTTAGCATAGGGTCTTATTTAGCATAGGGTCTTATTTAGCATAGGGTCTTAATTAGCATAGGGTCTTATTTAGCATAGGGTCTTATTTACAGTAGCATAGGGTCTTATTTAGCATAGGGTCTTATTTAGCATAGGGTCTTAATTAGCATAGGGTCTTAATTAGCATAGGGTCTTATTTAGCATAGGGTCTTATTTAGCATAGAGTCTTAATTAGCATAGGGTCTTAATTAGCATAGGGTCTTATTTAGCTTAGGGTCTTATTTAGCATAGGGTCTTATTTACAGTAGCATAGGGTCTTATTTAGCATAGGGTCTTATTTAGCATAGGGTCTTATTTAGCATAGGGTCTTATTTACAGTAGCATAGGGTCTTAATTAGCATAGGGTCTTAATTAGCATAGGGTCTTATTTAGCATAGGGTCTTATTTAGCATAGGGTCTTATTTACAGTAGCATAGGGTCTTATTTAGCATAGGGTCTTATTTACAGTAGCATAGGGTCTTATTTAGCATAGGGTCTTAATTAGCATAGGGTCTTAATTAGCATAGGGTCTTAATTAGCATAGGGTCTTATTTAGCATAGGGTCTTATTTAGCATAGGGTCTTAATTAGCATAGGGTCTTATTTAGCATAGGGTCTTATTTACAGTAGCATAGGGTCTTATTTAGCATAGGGTCTTATTTAGCATAGGGTCTTATTTACAGTAGCAGAGGGTCTTATTTAGCATAGGGTCTTATTTAGCATAGGGTCTTGTAACATGTGTAAAAGGTCCAAAGGTATAGTGCTGTGTGAACTAAAAAGAAGTGTATAAAACCTGTGAGATTCTGTTATTCATTAGACAGAAACATACTCTTGGCGGACTTGACAAGTGTTCTGTCTCTTATACTGTTGTACAACACTATAATAATGTCTTCAATCAGCAGTGTGTCTCTGTTTCTATTCTGTTATATCTTGTAATGTCTTGAGTGTCTAAGGTTTGGGATCCACGGCACCTTTGAAGTCCTCCTCCTCGGTGAAGCGCAGGCTGATCTGGTTCCGGTAGCGTCCGGTGCCTTTGCAGTTCTTGGAGAGTCCGGCGCAGAAACAGGAAACACAGCGACCCTGAACACTGAAGTGACCCGAGGGACAGTTCCCTGCAGAACCAGAGGCACACAGGGGAAAGAGGGTTAGAAAGAGGGTTAGAATGAGGGTTAGAAAGAGGGTTAGAAAGAGAAAGAGGGTTAGAAAGAGGGTAGAAACAGGGTTAGAAACAGGGTTTGAAAGATGGTTAGAAAGAGGGTTAGAAACAGGGTTAGAAAGAGGGTTAGAAAGAGGGTTAGAAACAGGGTTAGAAAGAGAAAGAGGGTTAGAAAGAGGGTAGAAACAGGGTTAGAAAGAGGGTAGAAACAGGGTTAGAAACAGGGTTAGAAAGATGGTTAGAAAGAGGGTTAGAAACAGGGTTAGAAAGAGAAAGAGGGTTAGAAAGAGGGTAGAAACAGGGTTAGAAACAGGGTTAGAAAGATGGTTAGAAAGAGGGTTAGAAAGAGGGTTAGAAAGAGGGTTAGAAAGAGGGTTAGAAACAGGGTTAGAAAGAGAAAGAGGGTTAGAAAGAGGGTAGAAACAGGGTTAGAAAGAGGGTTAGAAACAGGGTTAGAAAGAGGGTTAGAAAGAGGGTTAGAAACAGGGTTAGAAAGAGGGTTAGAAAGAGGGTTAGAAACAGGGTTAGAAAGAGGGTTAGAAACAGGGTTAGAAAGATGGTTAGAAAGAGGGTTAGAAACAGGGTTAGAAAGAGGGTTAGAAACAGGGTTAGAAAGAGGGTTAGAAAGAGGGTTAGAAACAGGGTTAGAAAGAGAAAGAGGGTTAGAAAGAGGGTAGAAACAGGGTTAGAAACAGGGTTAGAAAGAGGGTTAGAAACAGGGTTAGAAAGAGGGTTAGAAAGAGGGTTAGAAACAGGGTTAGAAACAGGGTTAGAAAGAGGGTTAGAAACAGGGTTAGAAAGAGGGTTAGAAAGAGGGTTAGAAACAGGGTTAGAAAGAGGGTTAGAAAGAGGGTTAGAAACAGGGTTAGAAACAGGGTTAGAAAGAGGGTCCACCAGGTAAACAAGGCCAAGACGGGAAGGTGAATCCAGCAGAAACAATCAAGTTTTAGAAAATGTTAAATAATCTTTTAAGGAAAATGTAAAACATACTTTTGTTTAGGGTAAGGGTTTAAAAGTACCTGGGTTAGAGAGGAAGTACCTGGGTTAGAGAGGAAGTACCTGGGTTAGGGTGAAAAAGTACCGGGGTTAGGGTTAAAGAGTACCAGGGTTAGGGTTAAAAAGTACCTGGTTTAGGAGAGGAAATACCTGGGTTAGGGTTTAAAAGTACCTGGGTTAGGAGAGGAAGTACCTGGGGTAGGAGAGGAAGTTAGGAGAGGAAGTACCTGGGTTAGGAGAGGAAGTTAGGAGAGGAAGTACCTGGGTTAGGAGAGGAAGTACCTGGGTTAGGAAAGGAAGTAGTACCTGGGTTAGGAGAGGAGGTGAGCGTCAGCACGCCGTCAGGGATCCCGAACACGAGTCCTTTGGCGTTGATGGCCTCGCAGGTGTAGGCGCCCTGATCCGCCTCCTTCACGTCGCGGATCGTCAGCGTGCCGTGCCCGTTGTCATTGGTCATCGAGATCCTGGGAACACAGTGGATGAAGAGGGGTTCAGTGCAAACTATTGTCTCATTTCTATATGCTTATACTTTGCTTTCCACTGCTTAATTTAAAGCATATTGTCATGTGTTTGCACTTCTTTAAGTTGTGGAGCAAACCTTGGTTATGAAACTTAATAAACAGAGTTTTGATTGCGATCTTAGGAACACAGAAACACATCATCTCTGTTATAGAAATACTGATTAGCTTTTAAAGATTTATTTAGCTCTACACTTATGACAGGAATGGCAGATTTGCTGGAGTTTAGATCACATTCGACTTCACTCTAAATCATTATTGGTCCCCAGGTAATACGAGTCCTTACTTCAGCGCTCTGTAATAATCTGCAGATGTAGAGTTACACAAAACTCCATAAAATCAGCACTCAGTTTCTAACCACACACACACAGCCGACGCCCAGAATTAACATAAATATCTCTCAGTAATTAAAGACACACAACCAGATAAATCAGCACAGAAACACAGGGCTAAATAAGGAGTGTGTGGAGAGGGTGTTTCTTTATGGTTTATTGCACTGGTTTTGTCGCTTTGGATAAAGCTTCAGCTAAATCAAATGTATTTTCCGGTGATTAAAACTAGTGTTTAAGAAAGAACAACATAATGAGGAACATTTTTTGTACTCCTATGTGAAATAAAAACTTGAAAAAGATGAAAAGTGATCACATTTTACAACAAATGTTCGTTACTAAGTGCTTGTTATTATCAGTTTATATGTAGAAAATAATCATCATGTTCCACTGCAGATTAAACAGCCTTTATTAGTGATTTGTATTTTAAGAAAGGCTTTCTGTACATGAACAGTGCTCTTTAGGTAATGCGTTGAGAATATATATATGTGCAATATAAATACCATTACAATCATTACAAAACACTCTGCTATATAAAGTGCAATATTATTATTATTAATAATGTTCTATAATAACATGCAATTCCATATCTGCCACTACGTTTTTTTTGCACTACTAAATACTGCTCGTCACTGTACAATATTTATATTAATTATGTGACCGTCTATGTTTCTTGTAGTTATTGAATTGCTCTTTTTACTGCACTGTTAGTGTACAGTTTTATCATCGTATCTTCGTAACTCTGGCACAACAATTTCCTTCGGGAGGAATAAAGTCTAATCTTATCTTATATCAGCTGAATATCTACGACCCCTGAATAATTGTATTGATTAAAATGAAGTGTCTACAGTTGTATTGCGGGTACAGAGGGAGGGTTACCTGCCGCTGAGGGGGATGTGGCCCCAGTTGAGTCTCCAGGTGATGATGGGGGTGGGCACTCCCACAGCCTGACAGGTGAACGTCACCGTCCCCCCCCGCGCCACCTCAATGGACTCTTCCGGCGGGCTGGTCACAGAGGGAGGGGCTGCAAAGAGCCAGGAAGACGATTCAAACACAGAATAATGAACATGGGAACGGGACAGGAATGCACCGAGGCGGCGGGGATCGTGATGTCAGGGGAATATCATAACTCTGCTCTGAGGACGGACAATCAACCCTCAGTTCTCAGGAATGGACGTCCCACAAACAGCTCAGTGTCTCAGAGGAGACGAGTGTGAAGAGAAGTTCAGAGACAATGAGTCACAGAGATCTCAGAGGGACCAGACGACACGATACGATAATACTTTAATGGTCAGATCAAGTCTGAAATTTGACTTGCATCACAGCAGCTCCATGTGTAACATCAACATGGACAAATATCAAGACACAATACATGAACAACAAACATTTAACATAACAGCACAATCACTGAGCAAAAAAACATTTCCTCAGTGTTCTTGGTGTTGATCTCAAGAGTATCGTTATCAGTCCACTCGACCACCTGATTTACAGCCTGTTGGAGCAGCTCAGAGAGACAGAAGACAGATTGAGACTTACTGCAGCCGTATTCGTCCGACCGGTCGGGGCAGTCCGGCTCGTCGTCGCACTGATAGCTGGCCGGGATGCAGGTCCGGTCGCTCAGACACTCAAACTGCTCCGGAGCACAGCGGTCCCCGGGGCCCTTCGTGGCTGCGGGACAAAAACAATCAAACGATTCAAAACAACTCTAATCACAAAAAACGGAATACATGGAGACTTGGCTCGGTCTGTTCCCATAGCTATGTTGTAAATGTATCACCTGATTATGGACAAGACAGTAGGCGTTTTGTAAGATATATCGACGTGAACTCAACCTTCCTTTACGATTTTAACTTATTGTAAGATATAGAAGAGAAGAAGGAACCCTTAACAGACCCTCAACTGAGGGGAAATGTACATTCTGCATTTGACCCATCCTAGTGTTAGGGGCAGTGGGCTGCCATATGTACGGTGCCTTGCTCAGGGACACCTCGGTAGCACCTGATCTTTTCGGGACTTGAACCGGTGACCTTCCAGTTCCTAAGCCAAGTCCCTACAGACATTGACATTCATCAATTTAAATAATCGCACAAAATGTGTACTTTGAGTATTTTGAAGTTATTTGTTATTTACTAATTATCGATGTTTGGACTTGCCATACAACATTTTCTAGTTTTCGATTCATGGTGCAACACATGGATTAGGGTTATTTTACCTTTATAGACGTCATTTAGCCATGACCCGAAATGTTTTGAATTATCGACTTATAGCATTTTGAGCTATTCCTGCAAAGCAGCCCTTTGAAAGACCAATATATTTAAAGTAATGGAGACTCACGGCAGTCTGTCTCGTCGGAGTTGTCCTCACAGTCGTTGTCTCCATCGCAGCGCCACAGCTTCAGGGCGCAGCGGCCGTTCTTACATTTGAACTCGTTGGGTTCACATGGAGAGGGAGTTCCTGTGGAAAGATGGAGAGTTACAGGAAGATATTCACACAGGTATAAAACAGCGATGTCTGAGAGTATGGCGTTCTTTTTGTGCCTCTATCCTGAGCACGCAATGAAACATTTTGAGCATAGAAAATGTTATTGAGCGCGAAATTTAACATTTTTGAGCACATAAAAATATATTTTGCAAGCACAATTGACTCTAAGCCCTCTCACAAACTCCTGCTCTGTGCGCAAGCAGACCGCTGCGCGCGCTCTCCCTCAATAAATAAGAAACAGTAAATATGCAATCATTTATGGCATTAATAATGAATATCTAATTCTTAACTGTGAATGGTTTTCATTTATTTAACATTAGAAATGTATTAGTTTGGCCAAACTTGATGGCAACCTAAATTCCCTCTCTTTCCATATCTCAGATATAGAAGATATGATTGGAGACGAAACAGCCAATCAGAATTGACCTTCTCGAGTTCTCCGATTGGTTGGTTTTGTGGCACATTTGTAACGCTGTGCCAACTTGAGTGAGCACGCAGGCAAACCTGAGCGCACACACAGGGTGGAGAGGTTGAGCGAGGGAGAGAAAGGGAGGGAGAGCGCGTGCAGCGGTCTGCTTGCGCACAGAGCAGGAGTTTGTGAGAGGGCTTAGAGTCAATTTTGCTTGCAAAATATATTTGTATGTGCTCAAAAATGTTAAATTGCGCGCTCAATAACATTTTCTATGCTCAAAATGTTTCATTGCGTGCTCAGGATAGAGGCACAAAAATAACGCCATATGAGAGAGAGAACAGGCACTGGGCTCTGCTGCATTTGAGTCATTTTCTTGTCCACTAATCTAAGCCATGGATAAAAACGTGTTGCCGGACAGAATTTATGTTTTTTCTCCGTATCGAAACACCGTCACTCACCACATCTGTTCTCGTCGCTGCCGTCATTGCAGTCCCTCTCCCCGTCACAGATGTAATCTCGGGGGATGCACTCTCCGCTCTGACAGGTGGCCTGATCGGCCCTGCAGGGCCCCGGGGGGCTGGGGGGCCGCACCGGCTTCCTGCTGGTGCTGGTGGTGGTGGTGGTGGTGGTGGTGGTGGTGGTGGTGGGAGTCGTGGGGACGATTGGAGGAACCGTCTGCCTTGTTTCTGAAATAAATCTCTAATTTAACTTAACGTATGCACCTGTGATATGATGGTCATATGTTTAAAAAACAGTGGTAGGTAGCCTTGTAGCTGCAACTGTTAGTAAACCATGCTACAGCCGTCTTACAGCCGTATTACAACCGCGTAACAGACGTGTTACAGCTGTGTTTCTGGCGTATACCTGCCGTGTTCACAGCTTTGTCACAGCCGCCTTACAGCCATGTTATAACCGTATTACAGACATATTACAGCCATATTACAGCCGTTTTACAGCCATGTTACAGCCGTATTACAGCCTTCTTACAGCCTTCCTACAGCCGTGTAACAGTCACGTTACAGCCGTATTACAGCCAAATCACAGCCGTATTACAGCTGCGTTACAGATGTGTTACAGCCGTGTAACAGCCATGTAACAGCCATATTACAGCCGTGTTACAGCTGTATTACAGCCTTCTTACAGCCGTATTACATCCTTCTTACAGCCGTGTTACAGCCGTATTACAGCCTTCTTACAGCCGTATTACATCCTTCTTACAGCCGTGTAACAGCCGTATTACATCCTTCTTACAGCCGTGTAACAGCCGTATTACAGCCATATTAAAGCCATATTACAGCCGTTTTACAGCCATGTTACAGCCATGTTACAGCCGTATTACAGCCTTCTTACAGCCTTCCTACAGCCGTGTAACAGTCACGTTACAGCCGTATTACAGCCAAATCACAGCCGTATTACAGCTGCGTTACAGATGTGTTACAGCCGTGTAACAGCCATGTAACAGCCATATTACAGCCGTGTTACAGCTGTATTACAGCCTTCTTACAGCCGTATTACATCCTTCTTACAGCCGTGTTACAGCCGTATTACAGCCTTCTTACAGCCGTATTACATCCTTCTTACAGCCGTGTAACAGCCGTATTACATCCTTCTTACAGCCGTGTAACAGCCGTATTACAGCCATATTAAAGCCGTGTAATAGCCATATCACAGCCGCGTTACAGCCATATTAAAGCTGTGTTACAGCCACTGTCTCTCACACTCACCACAGTTGTTCTCATCACTCATGTCTCTGCAGTCCGCCCGGTTGTCACACAGATACTCCATCAGGATGCAGGTGCCGTCACCACACCTGTGTTCATCTGTCATGCAGGGTCTGATGGCGGGGGTTACTGAGGGAGAGGGGGTGCAGCATGGAAACATCAGACACATGCAAGCCAAGGCTACAGCCGTTACACTACAGTCACATCACGGCTGTTACACTACATTCACATCACAGCCGTTACACTACAGTCACATCACAGCCGTTACACTCACATCACAGCCGTTACACTACAGTCACATCACTACAGTCCCATCACCACAGTCACATCACGGCCGTTACACTACAGTCACATCACTACAGTCACATCACGGCCGTTACACTACAGTCACATCACAGCCGTTACACTACAGTCACATCACAGCCGTTACAATCACATCACAGCCGTTACACTACAGTCACATCACAGCCGTTACACTACAGTCACATCACTAAAGTCACATCACAGCCGTTACACTACATTCACATCACAGCCGTTACAATCACATCACAGCCGTTACACTACAGTCACATCACAGCCGTTACACTACAGTCACATCACTACAGTCACATCACAGCCGTTACACTACAGTCACATCACAGCCGTTACACTCACATCACAGCCGTTACACTACAGTCACATCACTACAGTCACATCACGGCCGTTACACTACAGTCACATCACAGCCGTTACACTACAGTCACATCACAGTCACATCACAGCCGTTATACTACAGTCACATCAGAGCACAATGAAACACATCCAGAGCTGCAGACATGTCGTTACATTGCGAGGAGGGGATCTTCAAGGACAGGAGGATATTATTATATTCATATATATTCATGTTTTATTATAAATATGTGTTTTGCATTGAGTTTTCTGTAAAGTGTAACGTTCACTTTGTGCTATAGGGAAAGACGGACTGGATGTATTAGAGACATATTGCATGTATTGAAAATTAACAATAGTAATAAAAACTTCTTTGCAGACAACTCTGCACTGTTTTCTGAAGCCGTTGACATACCAGAAGGACTATTAGCTCCAAATATCCTGGAACTATTTATCCTAACTGGGATTTAATTAAAAGTGTACGCTCTTTTTGGAAACAGAAAGCCTAAATGTGGTCAGACAACCAAAGCAGAGAGATGTGAACCCTGTCTCCTGAGTGGAGAGATAAATGAAAACGGTTCTCTATCAGTTGCCATGCCTGTGTACACAATCTACTGCGGTGAACAGCAGCCTTCCTCTCCAAACTCATGCCATGCAAAGACCCTCCTATCCTCGGTGGGCTACACTCAGACACTCAGAAGTCACACTGGTGCTTTCATGCAAAACATTCCTCAAAGTAAATGTCATCTTTCCCCACGGGGGGGGGGGGGGAAGGATGCGCTGGGCTTTCTCTCTAAAGGCACTACAGTCCTGCTACAGTCCTACAGCCTCCATGCAGAGCGCTTTACCAACCTGGCACTGCTATAGGCACTGCTATAGGCTCCACTGGAGGCGGAGTCTTAACTAGAAACCAGAGGGAGAAGTTAAATGTCTCCTATCATGCAAAATGCACTTTTTATTTGTCTTTTATACATAAATATGTGTCAGAAAATAAACCCCTCTCTCTTTCCCTCCGTACCCACATCTCTAAAAACGGGGGAACAACGGAGCTGATCCAGATTTGCTGCGTCATGACGACATTACTCAAATGTGGGCGGGCTTTACACCCACGGGCCTATCAGAAACGTTGCTGTCAGAAACAATGAGACGTGTTCTGGAAGTAATATGGTCTGCGTTTACATTATGGCATTTAATCACGGCAGCATTTAGCTGTATCTGGGTTTTTTTTTTTTAAGCTTTAGACCCACAATCATCTCTTTAGTAACAGCTGGAAGAGAGGGGATGAGGCTAGTATGGGTGATCTGTTTGGTATTTTGAGCAAAACACTTCATAGACATGTTTTTTATATATTTTTATGTATCTGAGACCTATAATATATGCCTAAAAATAGCATGATAGGAGACCTTTAAAGACGCTTCCTGACGCTGGGACTAACGTCTCCTCTGAGAACCCTCACCTTCCCCCAGCTGTCTGAACTGGAAGCCCTGCACCGAGGTGACGTAGGAGGCGATGGCGCCCTCCTTCACCACGTTATACAGGACGCTGCGGATCTGCTCGTCGTTACTGTTGTAGTCAGAGCCCACGTCCAGCTCCACGAACACGTCCACGCCGTCCTCTCTGATCATCTTCCTGCAGAGGAAACAGTCAGAAACAATGAGAGAAGGGGCATCATGGGAGATGTAGTGTTCAGCTTCAGTGCTGATGGTTCAGGGGTGGTCTATACTGTGTCCTCATCTCCTCTGAATCAAAGCGTTAAACTAAAAAGTGAATACAGAAGTTTGATCTGGATTAAAAAAAAAAGATGATGGCATACACTAATGGTACGTCCACACGGCAGCGTCACGTTGAAGCTTGCCGGTGGGCGTGTCTGGCGTGCGACCAACAACCAATCACATGAATCTCCCGCCCCGGACACACAAGCACGGGGTTTGATTGGTTAGAGCTTGTACTGGCATATGATTTGATTGGCTGGCGCTTCCGTCAAGGCTTGAAAAGTTGAACTTTTCTCAACTTTTGAAGTGAGCAACGGAGGAGGCAAAGCGACGCGACGGAACCACAATGCAGTTCGGCAAAGCGTGATGTCACCCCATTCAAAGTGAATGGGAAGCGTCTCCGTTGAAGCACGCGACGCTGCCGTGTTTTATTTATACAACTGAACAACGTAAAGAAGGTAAATACAAACTTTAAAAAAGTGTTGTAACAGCCGTTTCACAGCCGTGTTTCAGCCGTGTAACAGCAGATACTTGTTATTCCAAAACAACTTTTATCTCATAAATGTAACATAACTTTTCAAGATGCCTGCTACATGTCTCTCCTCGGCACATAAAGTTAAAGTTTAAATGTATGGCTTCGATGGATCTAAAGGACTCTTACTTGATAAGCACCACGCTGACCGTCTGCACTCCGGGGATCCGGTTGTAGTCTGACTCCAGCTGCAGGAAAAACACACCGGTCAGAATAGAAGAAAACTTTATAGAATAGAAATTGTAAAAGTAAAATATGCAACAAAAAATACAAATAAAATAGAATAAAAATATTTATATAAACAACAAGTTAAAGTAAAATATGCAATACAAATAAATAGAAATAGAAATATGTATATAAATATAAAATGTTAACCTAAAAATGCATTTTGTAATAATAATCTGAATCTGTAAAGAAAGCTAAAGTTGTCAAATAAATTAAGTAAAAGTTCAGTTTTTGCTTGTAAAATGTAGGGGGAATATACTCAGGTAAAGTACAGTACTTGAGTATATATAACCCACTACATCATCAACATTATGAGTGTGCATGATGCAGGGTGGGGGGGGGGGGGGGGGGTGTACCGTGTCCACCATGGCCTCGGAGATCTCGTTGAAGGCGGGGGAATAGATGTCCTCGAGCTCCGGGCCATACACCAGAGAGTTGGTGAAGTTAACGAGCGCTCGGTAGTAAACTGAAACACAGAGAGAATCAGAATCAGAACCAGACTCCAGAGGACCAGACTCCAGAGGACCAGACTCCAGAGGACCAGACTCCAGAGGACCCAGAGGACCAGACTCCAGAGGACCAGACTCCAGAGGACCCAGAGGACCAGATTCCAGAGGGTCAGACTCCAGAGGACCAGACTCCAGAGGACCAGACGTTATAAACCACATCCAGGATTAGGAGGTTCAGTTTATTACAGACGCTGTGACACAGGATCCTGTTCCCTGAGGAATATATGTTGTTATTGTAAATTTGTATTTCAACATGTATATTTTTTACTTTTTTAATGTTTTTTTATTTTTATTTGAGATGTGTACATTTTGGATTGTTTATTTCTAGTCTTCTAATCTCTCTAATGAACAATGCCATGTCTTTGTATGCTGCTGCAACGCAAACATTTCCCAAATTGGGATCAATAAAGTACATCTTATCTTATTATCTTAGCTTATCTGAGGGGAGGCACAGTCTGCACCAAGACACTGAAACACCCGGATTTAAAACACGTCTTCTTCTCTGGGGGTGAGGATGAGGAGACAACATAGAAACTAACAGACTGTCTGATAAAGGCAGAAGTGAGACAGTGTCTGAAACAGGGATGTGAACTTCTGCTCATTCGGTTTCCCATCTTTGTTGAATCCTGACCTATTTTCTGTCTGAACAGAAGTAGGTCTGTGTAGGTATATTAACGTAATCGAGCCGTTGTATTATCTCCGAGTCCAAACACAGTGTTGAAAACAATTGTACATTAGTTAACAGAATTTACAAAGTGACCTTGTTCTACCTATCCAGGGTTTTTCTGAGAATAATATAGTATTAGAGCGTTCTTTCCAGTGAAAATACTGCATCAGAGCGAAGTGGGAAATAAAAGTGTCTTCATGTCTTAAAGCTGCTGAGTCATATTTTGCACCTCAAACAACAACTAAATCCAGAGGTTTCTTTACTTCCTCTACAGAGAAAAGGAAAAGAAACAGAAATCTCTGTTTCAGTGTCAGACCCACCGGACATCCATCCCATAATTATTCTCCGTAAAACAAAGCTGTCTCTGCCGCCTGACGCTCTGTTTGATGCTCATATTTCTTGAGTAAAAAATAGATACATCTAAAAAAATTATAAATAAATACAAATCTAAAATGTTTAATCTAAATCCCCCCCAAAAAATCTGAATCCCCAAAAAGTCAAAATCTGATAAAAAATCTAAGAAAAAATGGAAATCCCCAAAAATTTGATTTTTATACCGTTTTTGAGGAGCAGAAATATTGCTTTCTGGCATCACTTTAACATTTCACAGACACAACCCTGCTTCAGTCCACGCTTTATTAACAACCCACGCTATTGAATTTCAAACTTCCATAAAGCAAGAATAGCAAAAATGTGTGTTTACGTATTAATCGAATTTAAATGGGAAGTTCAGACATTGAATTTGCAACCTGTGTTTCTCTACATCCAATATGTATAAGGACTGACCATAAACAAGCTCTTATGTATGATGCATTGCTAAGATAAACGTGAGAGAAGCCCAGTTTGTTGTGCTCAACAAAACCTTTCAGAAGAAATCACTGATTCATCTGTCCATGGCACACAGTCTCGTGAGTATGAGGGTTAGTTGCCTGCAGGAACAACTGTTCCCAAAGAGTTGCCCTGCAGGAACAACTGTTCCCAAAGAGTTGTCCTGCAGGAACAACTGTTCCCAAAGAGTTGCCCTGCAGGAACAACTGTTCCCAAAGAGTTGCCCTGCAGGAACAACTGTTCCCAAAGAGTTGCCCTGCAGGAACAACTGTTCCCAAAGAGTTGCCCTGCAGGAACAACTGCTCCCAAAGAGTTGCCCTGCAGGAACAACTGCTCCCAAAGAGTTGCCCTGCAGGAACAACTGCTCCCAAAGAGTTGCCCTGCAGGAACAACTGTTCCCAAAGAGTTGCCCTGCAGGAACAACTGCTCCCAAAGAGTTGCCCTGCAGGAACAACTGCTCCCAAAGAGTTGCCCTGCAGGAACAACTGTTCCCAAAGAGTTGCCCTGCAGGAACAACTGTTCCCAAAGAGTTGCCCTGCAGGAACAACTGTTCCCAAAGAGTTGCCCTGCAGGAACAACTGTTCCCAAAGAGTTGCCCTGCAGGAACAACTGTTCCCAAAGAGTTGCCCTGCAGGAACAACTGCTCCCAAAGAGTTGCCCTGCAGGAACAACTGCTCCCAAAGAGTTGCCCTGCAGGAACAACTGCTCCCAAAGAGTTGTCCTGCAGGAACAACTGTTCCCAAAGAGTTGCCCTGCAGGAACAACTGCTCCCAAAGAGTTGTCCTGCAGGAACAACTGCTCCCAAAGAGTTGTCCTGCAGGAACAACTGTTCCCAAAGAGTTGCCCTGCAGGAACAACTGTTCCCAAAGAGTTGCCCTGCAGGAACAACTGCTCCCAAAGAGTTGTCTTGCAGGAACAACTGTTCCCAAAGAGTTGCCCTGCAGGAACAACTGCTCCCAAAGAGTTGCCCTGCAGGAACAACTGCTCCCAAAGAGTTGTCCTGCAGGAACACCTGTTCCCAAAGAGTTGCCCTGCAGGAACAACTGTTCCAAAAGAGTTGCCCTGCAGGAACAACTGTTCCCAAAGAGTTGCCCTGCAGGAACAACTGTTCCCAAAGAGTTGTCCTGCAGGAACAACTGTTCCCAAAGAGTTGTCCTGCAGGAACAACTGCTCCCAAAGAGTTGACAACCCAAAAAGATGAATTAATCTAATCCAATGTGTTAGGGGTTTCTGGGTTTCTTTCAGTGGGTCCTGGGTTTCTGTTAGAGGGTTCTGGGTTTCTAGGTTTCTGTCTGAGGGTCTTGGGTTTCTGGGTTTCTGTCAGAGGGTCTTGGGTTTCTGTCAGAGGGTCCTGAGTTTCTGGGTTTCTGTCAATGGGTCCTGGGTTTCTGTCAGTGGGTCCTTAGTTTCTGGGTTGCTGTCAGAGGGTCCTGGGTTTCTGGGTTTCTGTCAATGGGTCCTGGGTTTCTGTCAGTGGGTCCTTAGTTTCTGGGTTTCTGTCAATGGGTCCTGGGTTTCTGTCAGTGGGTCCTTAGTTTCTGGGTTTCTGTCAATGGGTCCTGGGTTTCTGTCAGTGGGTCCTTAGTTTCTGGGTTTCTGTCAGTGGGTCCTTAGTTTCTGGGTTTCTGTCAATGGGTCCTGGGTTTCTGTCAGTGGGTCCTTAGTTTCTGGGTTTCTGTCAGAGGGTCCTTAGTTTCTGGGTTTCTGTCAATGGGTCTTGGGTTTTTGGATTTCTGTCAGAGGGTCCTGGGTTTCTGGGTTTCTGTCAATGGGTCCTGGGTTTTTCTATTTCTGTCAATGGGTCCTGGGTTTCTGGGTTTCTGTCAGAGGGTCCTGGGTTTCTGGGTTTTTGTCAGAAGGTCCTGGGTTTCTGGGTTTCTGTCAGAGGGTCCTGGGTTTTTGGGTTTTTGTCAGAGGGTCTTGGGTTTCTGGGTTTCTGTCAGAGGGTCTTGGGTTTCTGTCAATGGGTCCTGGGTTTCTGTCAGAGGGTCCTGGGTTTCTGTCAATGGGTCCTGGGTTTCTGTCAGAGGTTTCTGGGTTTCTGTCAGAAGGTCCTGGGTTTCTGTCAGAAGGGCCTGGGTTTCTGTCAGAGGGTTCTGGGTTTCTGTCAGTGGTCCTGGGTTTCTGTCAGTGGGTCCTGGGTTTCTGTCAGAGGGTTCTGGGTTTCTGTCAGTGGGTCCTGGGTTTCTGGGTTTCTGTCAGTGGGTCCTGGGTTTCTGGGTTTCTGTCAGTGGGTCCTGGGTTTCTGTCAGGGGGTCCTGGGTTTCTGTCAGTGGGTCCTGGGTTTCTGTCAGAGGGTTCTGGGTTTCTGTCATTGGTCCTGGGTTTCTGTTAGGGGTTTCTGTCAGAAGGTCCTGGGTTTCTGTTAGAAGGTCCTGGGTTTCTGTCAGAAGGTCCTGGGTTTCTGTCAATGGGTCCTGGGTTTCTGTCAGAGGGTTCTGGGTTTCTGTCAATGGGTCCTGGGTTTCTGTCAGAGGTTTCTGGTTTTCTGTCAGAGGGTTCTGGGTTTCTGTCAGTGGTCCTGGGTTTCTGTCAGTGGGTCCTGGGTTTCTGTCAGAGGGTTCTGGGTTTCTGTCAGTGGTCCTGGGTTTCTGTCAGTGGGTCCTGGGTTTCTGTCAGAGGGTTCTGGGTTTCTGTCAGTGGTCCTGGGTTTCTGTCAGTGGGTCCTGGGTTTCTGTCAGAGGGTTCTCGGTTTCTGTCAGTGGGTCCTGGGTTTCTGGGTTTCTGTCAGTGGGTCATGGGTTTCTGGGTTTCTGTCAGTGGGTCCTGGGTTTCTGTCAGGGGGTCCTGGGTTTCTGTCAGAGGGTTCTTGGTTTCTGTCAGTGGTCCTGGGTTTCTGTCAGTGGGTCCTGGGTTTCTGTCAGAGGGTTCTGGGTTTCTGTCAGTGGGTCCTGGGTTTCTGTCAGTGGGTCCTGGGTTTCTGGGTTTCTGTCAGTGGGTCCTGGGTTTCTGTCAGGGGGTCCTGGGTTACTGCCAATGGGTCCTGGGTTTCTGTCAGAGGTTTCTGGGTTTCTGTCAGAAGGTCCTGGGTTTCTGTCAGAGGGTTCTGGGTTTCTGTCAGTGGTCCTGGGTTTCTGTCAGGGGGTCCTGGGTTTCTGTCAGTGGGTCCTGGGTTTCTGTCAGAGGGTTCTGGGTTTCTGTCAGTGGTCCTGGGTTTCTGTCAGTGGGTCCTGGGTTTCTGGGTTTCTGTCAGTGGGTCCTGGGTTTCTGTCAGGGGGTCCTGGGTTTCTGTCAGAGGGTCCTGGGTTTCTGTAAGAGGTTTCTGGGTTTCTGTCAGTGGGTCCTGGGTTTCTGTCAGTGGGTCCTGGGTTTCTGTCAGAGGGTTCTGGGTTTCTGTCAGTGGGTCCTGGGTTTCTGTCAGTGGGTCCTGGGTTTCTGGGTTTCTGTCAGTGGGTCCTGGGTTTCTGTCAATGGGTCCTGGGTTTCTGTCAGTGGTCCTGGGTTTCTGTCAGGGGGTTCTGGGTTTCTGTCAGTGGTCCTGGGTTTCTGTCAGTGGTCCTGGGTTTCTGTCAGTGGTCCTGGGTTTCTGTCAGTGGGTCCTGGGTTTCTGGGTTTCTGTCAGGGGGTTCTGGGTTTCTGTCAGTGGTCCTGGGTTTCTGGGTTTCTGTCAGAGGGTTCTGGGTTTCTGTCAGTGGGTCCTGGGTTTCTGTCAGTGGGTCCTGGGTTTCTGGGTTTCTGTCAGTGGGTCCTGGGTTTCTGTCAATGGGTCCTGGGTTTCTGTCAGTGGGTCCTGGGTTTCTGGGTTTCTGTCAGTGGTCCTGGGTTTCTGTCAGTGGTCCTGGGTTTCTGTCAGGGGGTTCTAGGTTTCTGTCAGTGGTCCTGGGTTTCTGTCAGTGGTCCTGGGTTTCTGTCAGTGGTCCTGGGTTTCTGTCAGTGGTCCTGGGTTTCTGTCAGTGGGTCCTGGGTTTCTGGGTTTCTGTCAGGGGGTTCTGGGTTTCTGTCAGTGGTCCTGGGTTTCTGGGTTTCTGTCAGTGGGTCCTGGGTTTCTGTCAATGGGTCCTGGGTTTCTGTCAGTGGGTCCTGGGTTTCTGTCAGTGGGTCCTGGGTTTCTGTCAGTGGTCCTGGGTTTCTGTCAGTGGTCCTGGGTTTCTGTCAGGGGGTTCTGGGTTTCTGTCAGTGGTCCTGGGTTTCTGTCAGTGGTCCTTGGTTTCTGTCAGAGGGTTCTGGGTTTCTGTCAGTGGTCCTGGGTTTCTGGGTTTCTGTCAGAGGGTTCTGGGTTTCTGTCAGTGGTCCTGGGTTTCTGTCAGTGGTCCTGGGTTTCTGTCAGAGGGTTCTGGGTTTCTGTCAGTGGTCCTGGGTTTCTGGGTTTCTGTCAGAGGGTTCTGGGTTTCTGTCAGTGGTCCTGGGTTTCTGTCAGTGGTCCTGGGTTTCTGGGTTTCTGTCAGAGGGTTCTGGGTTACTGCCAATGGGTCCTGGGTTTCTGTCGGACTCCAGGAGGGTCTTTTGGTCCTGATTCTGCACGGCTAACATCAAAGACCCTGATCAAAGCGCCTCCTCTGACCCGCTCATAATCTGATCACTTGAGAGGGTCCGCTCTCTCTTTGATTAGCGCGCTACGCTAACGAGCCGCTCTGTTTGCAGCGGGGTAAAACATTCCTGCCTCTTAACTCTCAAACGTCTGTCGTGGTAAAGAAGCGGCACTGTGGGGGCTTTGTGTGCCTCGGGCCCCTCTGGAGGCCCGCAGGGAAACAAAGACCTGATTGAGCAGCGAGTCAGACTTTAAAAGCCCACCGGGACGACCTTTGACCCCCAAACACTGCAGCCACGGCATCGAACCGCACATTTACAGAGGAACCTTAACTTTTACTTTATTGTTTGCCCCTCTTGTTTGTTTGTTTGTTTGTTTGTCTGTTTGTCTTGTTTGTTTGTAAGCCGCCGTTGGTCCCTTGAAGTTCTCACCGCAATAAACCATATTTAAATGTGTCTTAATGTACATTATGTAATGTCATATTCTGTTCTTGTACATATCATATTCTGTTTACATGGATAGAGACTTCTTGCACTATTGTTGTATGTTATGATGTGTGTTGCATTGTGGGAGGAGCTCAGCTCAGAAGAGTTGCATTGTGGGAGGAGCTCAGCTCAGAAGAGTTGCATTGTGGGAGGAGCTCAGCTCAGAAGAGTCTCATTTCTGCCCTGAAGCTGCTGAGCATCTGAGGATAGGACCTTTGAATTGAAAGGCGCTATACAAATGTAATCTATTATTATTATTATTAGGAACCAGAACCACTGAGACACAGGTGGAGAAAAGCTGCACCTGACAGACCTCACCATGAACCCCCCCCCCCCCCCCACACTTCATTACTTACATTGTCTTTTTTATTGTACAATGCCTTGTCTTTTTATGCTGCTGCAACGCAAACATTTCCCAAATTGGGATCAATAAAGTACTTCTTATCTGATCTGATCTGATCTGATCTGATCTTCTCTGATCTGATCTTCTCTGATCTGATCTTATCTGATCTGATCTGATCTGATCTGATCTTATCTTATCTTCTCTTAAGACAGTTGTTATGTAATGCTAATGCTAACAGGAGAAATCTGCAGACACTTAGACTTGTTTTGGAAGCTAAATCAGCCCTTAGGTTTTATTTCCTGACACGTTGTGAGTCTCCTGACGCACCGGGGACACCTGTTGACGTAGAAAAGACATCAAAAAAGTGCATTTTGCACGATAGGAGACCCCCCCCCCCCCTCCCACTTCCTCCAGACTCTCTTTGTGTTCAACAGAGACGGGTTTATTCTCATGTTGTTCAAAAACAGCTGCTTCATATCTCCGGGGCGAACCATCTGTGGGACATTAGAGGGGGGGGGGGACAGAATACACTATGGGACACATTCCTGCAGATCTGAGCCGTGTGTCATCAGGCTGTCACTGAGGGAGGGGGGGGGGGCAAAACATTACTTTTTAATCGTTTAACATTTATTAGAATTATGACCTTTTGTTACTATGATCTTTGTGTTTCTGTGGAACCCTACATGTTCACTTGGTTCTATGGGGTTTCATAAGATGAACTTGTCTTCTGTCTTGTCTTTCGGATTGTATTTGATTTGTATTATCACACCTTTTACCTCCTTGTGTCTCCTAACCTGTTAACATGTTCTCTGCATATACCTGTAAAGTTCCAAATAATCTGAGGGGATTTCTTGTTGTTTATTTTTAACTTGTGATGTTGTAAAGCACAAGTTGAGCTGAACGTGCTGTATAAATAAAGCTTTATTATTACTACTACTGAGGGAGCTCAAGGCACGTAGCCCATAAACTACATGTCCCACAATGCATCTCATTTTGTGACACTGAAGAGACTTGCATTCATTAGCTAACAATGACATTATTGTTCTATTAATATAAAGGGAGGTCAGGTACTCTTTAAAACAGCTGCTAGTTATGGGTACTTTTTACTGAAGTACATTTCAAAGCCTCTTTACTTTTACTTGAGTAAAGAAGTTTAGTCAGTACTTCTACTTTCACCAGAGTGTTTTTAAACATGAGTATCTGTACTTCTACTTGAGGAAAGGATGTACTTTTGCCATCTCTGTAAAGCTGAGAGGGGGGGGGGGGTAAAGAGAGAGAGAGAGACTTACTGAGGTCCGGTTCAAAGGAGCTCTGAATGTTCCCCGGAGAGGAAGAGTCCATCTCTGTGAGGAGCAGCGAAGAAGAGGAGGAGGAGGAGGAGGAGGAGGAGGAGGAGGAGGAGGACGCAGACAGGGGTCAGAGGTCAAGCACCGAACAAGGAAAGCGACACCAGAAGAAGAGAGGGGTCGAGTTAGGGGCAGAGAGGTTAAAAGGTCAAGAGACAGGAAGTGAAGCCAGGAGAGAAAATGAGAGAAAGTGGAAATCAGAGAAAAAGGAGGAAAATACTCAAAGTGTGTTTCCACCCACAGAGATGTTGTGTGTTATGAAAAAAAAGCTGCACAGAAACAGAGAAACTTCATAAAACTTGCCCTAAATAAATGTGTTGATGCTAAATGTGAACTTCTCTGCAGAATAGCTGCTGTTTCTGCTGATATCCATCTATATGTTCTGGGTGAATCATGGTCAGTTGAAGCTGACATGAACCCTGACCCCACAGAGAGGTCTAAAGTTACTTCAAGAAATTGAAATGGACAAAAAAGTATGAAAAATCAAAACCACTGAAAACGACCGTGAGTGAAAACGGCTGAAAGTAGATCAGAAACGTCAACAAACGTGTAAAAACAGATCGGGAGGAATTCAAGTCACATGACTGATCAGCTGTTCCTGCATATATATTCATGTCAGCATGAACCTTGAAGCCACATTTTAAAGGTCCCAAAATATATATATGCTCAAAAAGTATTCAAATATTAGTTTTACACATTTCCAAATATCAAGTTAAAACCAAAAACATACAAATGCACTTCAAAATGTTGAATATCAAGTTAAACATTTCAACCAAAATAATCTGAGAAGGAGTGAAACATTTCGAAAGAAATGTTTAAATATAAAGTAAAAGAAACGTCTTAAACATGTTGAAATGCTGATGAATCATTTGTATTAAAATCTTTAAAAATATGTTAAAAACAAAACAAAAAGAAGGGTTTGGTTAGGGTCAAACACAAGCTCACCAAACATGAAAATAAATAAAATATGTTGTAATGTATTTTGAAAAGTAGATGTTTGCAGCTCAGCCCTTTCCTCTGTTTCCTGGAAGAGGAATAAAGCTGTCATTGTGAAGTAACGAGAAGTCAGCAAAAAGTCCTCCTGACCTTCACTAACGAGCAGAAAGATCAGAGGGCATCTCACACACACACACACACACACACACACAGACACGTACACAGAGCTCACACACACACACACACACACACACACACACACACACACACACAGACACAGACACATACACAGAGCTCACACACACACACCACACACACAGACACAGACACGTACACAGAGCTCACACACACACACACACACACTACACACAGACATGTACACAGAGCTCACACACACCCACACCAAACCACCCTTCCTGTTTTCCCTCAATGGAAAGAACTGAGCATTAAAATGTATTTTGTTCACTCAGAGTGAATCTGCTGCACAGAGAGTGTGTTCAGTGTGTGTGTGTGTGTGTGTGTGTGTTCAGTGTGTGTGTGTGTGTATGCGTGTGTGTGTGTGTGTGTGTGTGTGTGTGTGTGTCGGTGACTCACTCTCCAGACTCTCACACCCCGGGGGAAATGTCAGAGACAAAGCTCTGAGGAGGAGAGGGAGCTGAAACACAGCTCTGTTATCAGATGGAAACACACTCAGTGTTTTATTCTGCAGTCAAAGCTCCACAGCCCACACACACACACACACACGCACACGCACACACGCACACACACGCACACGCACACACACACACGCACACACACACACACGCACACACACACACGCACACACACACACGCACACACACACACGCACACACACACACACGCACACACACGCGCGCACACGCACACGCACACGCACACACGCACACACACGCACACGCACACACACACACGCACACACACACACGCACACACACACACACACGCACACACACGCCGCACACGCACACGCACACGCACACAACAACACACACACACACAACACCACACACACACACACACACACACACACACACACACACACACACACACACACACACACACACACACACACACACACACACAGACTTGTATATAGACTCTTCTTGCACTATTTCTATTGTATTTGTATTTACTTGCACGTCTCAAAACATTCTCTTGCACTGTTTGATCTTTTGATCTGTTTGATCTGTTTATCTGTTTATCTGTTTATCTGTTTTATGTCCTGTATATATTCATGTTGCTCTGCTGGAGGAGGACTCCAGTTTTTCATTGCCATATCTCCACTGAAGCTGCTGAGCTCATGATGAGAGAGACTTGAATCTGAATCTTTGTTAATACACACATCTTCTGAACACTTGAACACGTCATCGGTGTTTTGTTTCCCGGTGTTTGGGGTCTTGCAACAGACCTCAGCCTGTGTCATAGTTATAATAAAACCATGAAGGATTGTTTATGTTTGTGTGCACTTATAAAAACCAAAGTGCTGGGTTAATTTAGGGCAACAACAAGGTCTTTAGTGAGCCTGAGAAATAGATCAGAAGGGCGTTTGTAACCTCACTGCTGGAGATAAGCACAAAGATGAGCTAACAGAGGTCAAATAACTCCACGTAGTGTTTTGGTGACAGTCGTCTCATCTCTTTCAGCTCTTCTTCACCGTCACACTAGAGGAAATGTACGGTGGCCTGGACGCACACAGCTTGGTGACGTTCAGGATTTGAAAGCTGGTGTCTGACATGAGGACTTTTCTACTTATAAACATCAGTTCCTCTGAGGGTCTAATTATAACACAGAGGTTTACATTGGACTTAGAAAGCCTTATCGTCTCAGACTCTAAAGGCTGCCTCATCCGACGGGTTGGGAGAGAAACCAGGTTCAAATAAAAAGAGATATCTTTTGTAAATCACTAAATCCATCATCCTGCAGAGCTCACAGAGAAATGCGTCCCAGAGGAGGATTATATCTGATCTGGAAACCCCCCGTGTTGAACAGGAAGCAGCAGACCAGCCGTGGATCTGAGCCCAAATAAACTCTGTTAGTCAGGTCTGTCTGCAGGAGGGGGATCAGCTCTGTTAGTCAGGTCTGATCAGCTCTGTTAGTCAGGTCTGTCTGCAGAGGAGCGGCTGGTCTCCAGGCAACAGGCTTATTATGGGACAACAGAGCAGTGCATCATGGGACAGGTGAAGGGGCAAAGACCAATCAATTAACTTTAATCAGCCAGAGTCAACATGTCCTTCACCTTCAGCGTCCCAGCATGCAACAGAGACCAGAATAACTGCAGTAACACTCATGTGTTGTCAGACATAATATGATTGTCTTTGTACAGTGTGATGAAGGCATCAGGAGGACACACACCTGTCCAAGACTCGGGGGGTCCTGCAGACTGAACACAGACACAACATCAGACAGACCACGAGATATTTTGATCGTTATATTTTAGCAGCGGAGTTCATCAAATGTAGACCGAAGCCTAATGTTTACGGAAGACAGGAAAGATATATTCCGGCTGTGATTGGGTGTCGTCACTTCCCAAGCAGTGCAACTACTTCCAACCAAGCACACAGCCGTAAGTGGCGTCTACATCGACAACAGTGGATCCCCCCACTACAGCCCTGGATCCCCCCACTACAGCCCTGAATCCCCCCCCACTACAGCCCTGAATCCCCCCCCCACTACAGCCCTGAATCCCCCCCCACTACAGCCCTGAATCCCCCCACTACAGCCCTGAATCCCCCCACTAGCCCTGAATCTCCCCACTACAGCCCTGAATCCCCCCACTACAGCCCTGGATCCCCCCACTACAGCCCTGAATCCCCCCACTACAGCCCTGAATCCCCCCACTACAGCCCTGGATCCCCCCCCACTACAGCCACTAGAGCCCTGAATCCTCCCACTACAGCCCTGGATCCCCCACTACAGCCCTGAATCCCCCCACTACAGCCCTGAATCCCCCACTACAGCCCTGGATCCCCCCCCACTACAGCCACTAGAGCCCTGAATCCCCCCACTACAGCCCTGGATCCCCCCACTACAGCCCTGAATCCCCCCACTACAGCCCTGATCCCCCCACTACAGCCCTGGATCCCCCCCACTACAGCCACTAGAGCCCTGAATCCCCCCACTACAGCCCTGAATCCCCCACTACAGCCCTGAATCCCCCCACTACAGCCCTGATCCCCCCACTACAGCCCGGATCCCCCCACTACAGCCCTGAATCCCCCCACTACAGCCCTGGATCCCCCACTACAGCCCTGGATCCCCCACTACAGCCCTGGATCCCCCACTACAGCCCTGAATCCCCCCACTACAGCCCTGGATCCCCCCATACTTTCAAGGCCGGTCCGTGAAAACCTTCCATGAAACTGGTCCGTGGGACCGCTGGGTTAGAGGGCTAAATGATTATACATTGCAACCCTTACTGGAGCATGACTATATTAGGGGTTTCAGATCGGTGACGGTTGTATGTACTGCTTCTCTTTCCATCGATTGAAAACATTTATAAACAACAACAAATCAGATAAACAGAAACACTTTATACGTATGAATTCTCCATCTCCTCCTTCCCAGTTAGCAGTGGGAGGAATTTACACGCATCAGAAACAAGGTAACTCGTTTTAAATGTCACAAATATTGTCAAATTATGGAACAAATGTTTGCACTTCCTGCATAATTCATGTTCCTTAAAGTGTGAATACTGAATCTGCAGACACCTCGTCTCACCACAGGACGTTAGCATTGTGCTTCCACATATAGCTCGTGTTACAGGACAGGAAAGGGAGTTTATTTCCTGATCTGAGGGTCTCTGTCCTGCCTCCCCCCCTCTCACTTTAAAGTAGGTGCCACTTGATGCCTGCCTTCCTGTTGTTGTGCTATCTGCTGATGTGAGGAATCCTCTTTTGTCTGCGTGCAGCGGAGCAGGAACACATCTGCAGAGGATTCAGATATCCTGAGTTTTGATCTCCCCTTATCGGCGTCTGTGATCTCCCCCTCCTCTCGTCTCCCCTGAGATATCAGGAGCAGATCCTGCAGGAGATGTCTGGAGAATAAATCTGATTCATATCCTGTTCAGTTACAGTCAGAGGAGACTGAAGGAAGCCCTGAACACTGATAGGAGGGTTAGTGAGGGTCTGCAGGGGTCAGACTCCTCCCTCTGCTAAATCTAGATATGAAGTTGGAGAGTTTCTAGAAAGTGTTTCTCAAAGACGACGCAGCAGCAGGATGATGGTTATGTTCAATATGTTGCAACGTTAAACGAAGAACCTTTCATCAAATGTATGAAAACAGAAGAAATAAGCAGCATGTAGAAAAGCCTTGTTTTAAAGACCCTCGAATAATTACCCTCCAGGAAGAATTGCCAGATTACCAATTTTTTTTGGGTCTTTGAACGATAATTTTGCCATTTTAGCGATGTCACTAAATAATGCAGAAAGTGTCCGGATCTAGTGACATCTAGTGACATTGAAAGTAAGCTACCTTGTAAGCTACCCTGGGAATCAATTCTTTTCACTGTGAAGCTTGAGAATTCACATTTCTAGAAAGTGTTTCTCAAAAGCGGCATTACGTAATGAAGGACGTTTGTTTCAAAATGTTAAAACAGAAGAGCTAAGTAACACTCATCTAACAAGTGACATGTCATTTAAACAAAGCACGAACTGGATTTGTATTCCTGCATTTCACTTTGAATCCCTTGCATCGTAACTTCTGTATTTATCTTCTCTTGAGTTCGGACGGGATGGAGAACTGGTACGAAATGGGTTCCCCAGTAAGAAGTACAATCAATAAGGAGAGATCTCCAAGGGAACGTCAACATACACTTTGTTTAAAAACTGAAACTGTTAAATATTACAGCAGAGATCCAAAATCTTTGTGATTTGAAGTCGTTTTCTTGCTTCTAAGCTGAAACACTATAGTTATACAGTTATTTCAACAACAACAATAAAAACACACAAACTGTTATTGAATCTTTTTCACATCTTTTCATTCAATGACTTTATTTTTGGCATAAATACCAGCATGGATAAGCAGCACTGGTTTGGTTTCTATGAAATCCTCACGATACCCTAATCTCAAGTATATTGTATGTTTCATTGCTGGAGGAGACTTCAGCTTTTTATTTACGAAACCACGCTAACTCTTGTGCATTTGACAATAAAACCCCTGTATCCTTGAATCCTTGAATCCTTGAACCCTTGAACCCTCACTGTGTTCCCACTCAGACACACACCTACCACCTCAGCTTTGATGCAGAAGAAGTAAAGCTTTCATCTGCTTGGCTGTTTATTAAAAGACGTTCCTATCTGTGCCGTAATGACTTCATCGCTGTGGATCTCAACTGAGTCCTTCTCCGCTGACGTTATCACACACACACACACACACACACACACACACACACACACACACACACACACACACACACACACACACACACACACACACACACACACACACACACACACACACACACACACACACACACACACACACACACACACACACACACACACACACACACCAGGAGCTAATATAGAATCATCTTTAATAAGAACGTGAGCTGAGCGTCAGGAGCGCAGCATGTGATCCTGACGCGGGGAGTTCAAGGTGTAAAAACTGAATCTGCTCAAACAGAGAAATAAACTCGGCTGCAGATTATCTTATGTTTGGATTGTATCACCGTCTCTATTTAAACCTGTTTCTGGTCTGTTTAGCGTCTCTTTGGCCTCTTTTTTAAGGGTTGCTATGATACCGAGCGTGCTCACATGTTCATATAAAGTCTGGGTGTGTTGTGTCTGCAACAAAAAATAATCTAGAGACGGTAAACGAAGAGAAACGGACGGAGAGCAGAAGCTGCCGTGAATCAGAGTCAAGATAAAAAGAGTTATAGATGTCGTTTAAAGTTTAATGTGATATTTAAATAAATCCCCCCTGTCTCTGTGAGATGTGATCACACACGCACACACACACACACAAAACTGAGAAAGGTCCTCGTGTTGTGTGTGTGTAACCATTCTGATGTCCCCAAATAGTGATAAAAACAAACACACGTCAGCAGCTGAAAGAGATTCGTAAAGAAATAAACAAGACTTACACTAGAATTGCCGAGGCAGAAGGGCGGATCGAGGCGACTGAAACGCGGCTACAGGTGGCGGAGGAGGCGGTGACGGAACTGCTACAACTACAGGTGCATCTGGATGCTAAGCTAACGGACCTGGAGGGTCGGTCCAGACGGGAAAATATCCGAATCCACGGCGTCAAAGAGGGGGCGGAGGATAATTCCCCGTCGATGGGAACTTTTGTGGAGGCTTTGCTGAGGGAGGTATGTCTGGACCTCCCGGCTACATTTGAACTACGAGTTGAGAGAGCGCACCGCGCCCTGATGCCGAAGCCGCCCGGGGAAGTCTCGCCGAGGTCTATCGTAGTCAAACTGTCAAGCTACAGGACGAAAGAAGAGTTGCTGAGACTGGCCTGGCAAAAGCGAGGATTTCAACATCTCGAAAGGAGGGTACATCTGGATCATGACTACGCGCCTGATGTGTTAAGAAAGCGAAAGGCGTATGCAGAAGCGAAAACGGTCCTGAGGGTGAGGAAGGTAAGATTTCAAACTCCGTTCCCGGCCAGGTTAAGAGTCTTCTATGAGGAGGGAATTGTGGTATACGGATTGGCGGAGGAAGCGACTGAGGATATGGCAAAGAGGGGGTGTCGGTCATTAAGCACCCAGATTCACTTTTGGAACGGATCCAGCGAATTAGCTGGCGCACCAGCAAGAGACCGGGGACCCTGGACAGAGCTGGCAGGAATGTTAACTACAAAGAGAAGCTAGAGGCCTTTAGGCACAAGGACTCAGCGTGAATGGAAGTGAATTGAAAGCTGCTGTTTGCCGATAAACGGGTGAGTTTTATTTTCAGTAGAGGAGGCCGAAGCGCTGGCTCCCACAAGAGAGAGGCTTAAGACTATAATCACGTTCTGCACACTGAAGAAGCATTGTACAGGCTATAACTAGGAATATTCTGTAAGGGTCGGGGTATTAATCTTCAGCCATGCAGCCGACAGATGGACAATAACATGGAAGTAGGATATGAAGGCCCTCTCACACCTGCCAGGTGGGGAGGCTTTACCTCAGAGCCCCTTCACCATCAGGGCTTAATCAGGGTCAATATGAAGACCCCACAGTTGGAAGTCTTATTTTTCTTTTGTTCTTATTATGTTCCTGTTTTTGCTGCTGTTCTTTGCAGTCTGGGGTGTTACCTATGATACATCTTTCGTTTCCTGTAAAAACTTGGGTTGGTATTTTTCACTGATGTTGTCCTTATCAGACTCTGAATGCAAGCTGTTCAAATAGCCTCATACAATGTGAATGGTCTTGTAAACCCTATCAAGAGAAGTAAGATATTAACCAAACTAAAAAGAGATCAAGTTGAGGTGGCTTTCTTGCAGGAAACGCATCTATTGGATACAGAGCATGCTAAATGAAGAAGACTTTAAACATCAGTACTCATCATATGCGGCTGGCCACAGGAGGGGGGTGGCAATATTCATTTCCAACAATATTAGCTTTGAACCCACGTTTGAAAAGAAGGACACAGAGGGGAGATATATGTTAGTGAGAGGAAATCTAGGTGGTTCATTGATTTCTCTACTAAATATTTCTGCTCCTCCTAATTCAGATTGGACATTTTTTAAACAGATATTTGATTTAATTATAGCAGAAGCTCAGGGGGTCCTAATCTGTGGGGGGGGATCTAAACATAAGATTGAATCCTAAACTGGACTCTTCAAATGTGCAGATTGGGCAGCCCAAGCTGATAAACAAGAACATCTATTTGGCAATGGAGGATATTGGTTTGGTAGATGTCTGGAGAGAACTCAGTCCTTCAAAGAGGGACTATACTTTTTTTTCTAATCCACATTTGGTTTATTCAAGGATTGATTATTTTCTAACCTTTGGTAAAGATCTACACAGGGTGGGGGGCTGCGACATGGGGATCATGGACCTTTCAGATCATTGCCCTATATTTATTTAAAATGTAATCTGGAGCATTTCATTTCATTTAGCTGACGCTTTTATCCAAAGCGACTTACAATTACCAATTCCAGGGACATTCTCCACCTGAGGGCTAAGTGCCTGACTCAAGGGCACACCAGTGGTGGTGTTCCAGGCGGGATTTGAACTCACAACCTTCTGATCTTCAGCCCACCTCACTATCCATTAGACCACCACTACCCCCAGCAGGATCAAAGAAACACGTGAATAATACGAGGGACCAAAAGAAGACGGATATCACTGAGCACTTGGAACAAAGTGATAATGGAGAAGTTTCCCCTCCGGCACGGTGGGATGCATCTAAAGCTGTGCTTCGAGGGAAGATCATTGGATACAGTGCTCGCTTAAAAAGAGTTAGACAAGTTACAAGGAGAATTAAAACAATTGGAACAAAATCATAAAGACTCAAATGATCAGATAAGAGGACTGCTCAAAAAGAAGAAGAAGGAAATAAATGAGATGTACGAACAGAAATACTAAGAAGGAGGAAAAGCCAGTAAATGATTAGCCTATAGGCTGAAAAACAACAAGCAGAGAATTCTCTTAATAAAATAAAAAATCCTATTACCAACTCCATACAGAATAAACTAAAAGAAATAGAAAATAGTTTTGAAGGATATTATCGAAAGCTTTACTCCCAACCTCAAACTGATGGGGAGAAAATGGAGGATTTCTCACCGTTACAAGGTGTGTTTGTTGCATTTTGTAAATTGTGTAACTTGCTGCTGTTAAATACCATCAAACTATGTGCAATATGTGCTATATGTGCAATATATACATTATATACATATGCCATTAATAACTGTAATATATACCTGGCTGCTAAATCCTAAGAACTGCTACAGGATTTGTATTTTGGAAAGTACTTTTTCTTTAGTTTTATTTTTTAATTATATTGTTATTATATCATAACTTAGTACTTTTTTTTTAACATATGTAGCATGAAGCTGTCTGTGGCTCTCTCCTGCTGTAGCATGAAGCTGTCTGTGGCTCTTTCCTGCTGTAGCATGAAGCTGTCTGTGGCTCTTTCCTGCTGTAGCATGAAGCTGTCTGTGGCTCTCTCCTGCTGTAGCATGAAGCTGTCTGTGGCTCTCTCCTGCTATAACATGAAGCTGTCTGTGGCTCTTTCCTGCTGTAGCATGAAGCTGTCTGTGGCTCTCTCCTGCTGTAACATGAAGCTGTCTGTGGCTCTCTCCTGCTGTAGCATGAAGCTGTCTGTGGCTCTCTCCTGCTGTAGCATGAAGCTGTCTGTGGCTCTTTCCTGCTGTAACATGAAGCTGTCTGTGGCTCTCTCCTGCTGTAGCATGAAGCTGTCTGTGGCTCTCTCCTGCTGTAGCATGAAGCTGTCTGTGGCTCTCTCCTGCTGTAACATGAAGCTGTCTGTGGCTCTCTCCTGCTGTAGCATGAAGCTGTCTGTGGCTCTTTCCTGCTGTAGCATGAAGCTGTCTGTGGTTCTTTCCTGCTGTAACATGAAGCTGTCTGTGGCTCTTTCCTGCTGTAACATGAAGCTGTCTGTGGCTCTCTCCTGTAGCATGAAGCTGTCTGGCTCTCTCCTGCTGTAACATGAAGCTGTCTGTGGCTCTCTCCTGCTGTAACATGAAGCTGTCTGTGGCTCTCTCCTGCTGTAACATGAAGCTGTCTGTGGCTCTCTCCTGCTGTAACATGAAGCTGTCTGTGGCTCTTTCCTGCTGTAACGATGCAAATGTCCCCTCTGTGGGACTCATAAAGGGATTCTGATAGGTCTGCCTAAACTCACTAGTGAGCAGGAAGTCAGACGGTAGTCAGCTATAGCACGTCTTAGATCAAATCAGGCCCGGATGGGTTTCCTTCGGAATGGTACAAGGTGATGGAAGATGCGTTGGTACCTATGTTGCAGTCTACCTTTAACTGGGTTCTTAAGGAGAACACTATACCCCCCTCCCGGAAAGAGGCAGTCATTTCTCTCATTCCAAAAGAGGGAAAGGATCAAACTGAATGCAGTCATTTTAGACCAATTAGCGTGTTGAACCAGGATTATAAATCTTTACCCATAGCCAAACGAATAGAGGGATTATTACCACTAATTATTAGCCTTGATCAGTGTGATGGCCACAGCCACACAGGGTAAACCAACTACACTGCATCCTCATCCTCAGTAGCTTTGCTTCAGTGCAGCTACAATAAAACGTGCCAATTAACACACATTTGCTTTAAATGGTAAACTCTTTATTTGATTGTAATCTGACATCACTTCAAACATGTTAGCACAGCTCACACAAGTATTTGTTTGTATTAATTACTTTCTTTGTCTCTTGAGTTACCATGTCCATTGGGGGAGGTTACTTCCTGGTTCAGCAAAGGGCGTGGCCGAGCGCTGAGGACTCATAAATACTGCAAGGAGCCAATTGGGACAGATTGGGACAAACCCACCTGCTTCCAGGTCAAAGGGGGGATTAAGGTTTTGTCAGTGTCCTTTGTGTATGATGTGACTATTAATTATCCCTTGGGTTCAACTTGGTTTGGCCCGGCCACTATATGGTTCCTTGGGTTTCATTGTGGGAGGTCAGTTTGTTGAGTTCACACCGGTTATGTTTCTTTGAGGTCTTTTCTGTTGACCTCTTTTATAGTTCTAGTTATTGGATGATGTTTTTTGTGGACTTTTGGGTAAATAAAAACCCTAGTTTATTTAAACCACTCCTGTGTCCTGTTGCCTTACTGCTTGGTGCCTGACAATCAGACAGGATTTGTACGAGAAAGACAAACCCAGGACAATATCAGAAGGACACTACATATAATGAACCATATAACTGGAAGTCACTTGGAAGCAGTATTAGTTGGGCTAGATGCAGAAAAAGCATTTGATTGTGTAAATTGGACTTTCCTGTTTAGAGTTTTAAATACATTTGGA
>CM062267.1:788137-790637 GCA_031216635.1 Dissostichus eleginoides | reverse complement strand
GTGTCAGATAGACCGTTCGGCCACACTAGGACGACAGAATATGGCAGTAAACGACTACGGTAACGGGTCCCGAGGTGGATAGAACGGCATACGCAGCGCTCTGGGGGTCCAACGGCTCCGTTATTACGCCCTATACGATCATTTTGTGATAATGATGACGCAATAGCCCCGCCTCTCCCCACCTCTCCTGCTCACCTCCGCGTACCCCGCGTCATTGCTGATGCGTTTCGCCAACAACAACAACAATGGCGGATCGCAGCGTTGCTATCGTGCTCCAGACGCTACTGACCATGCTACAGTTCTTTGTGCAACATCTACAGCAGCAACAACAGGACATGGAGAACATGACCTACATGTTGCTAAGACTACCGCGGGGAATAACCAGAAGGGCAACCAGGAGAAGGTTTTGGGTAAGACCGGGCAGAAGCAGCAGTTGGTGGGACAATTTTGTCAGTGGCGCTGTCGGGATGATGAATGGAGGGAGAACTTCCGCATGTCCAGAGCCTCTGTCGTCGCCCTGACCGAAGAACTGTGCCCATATATAGAAAGGCAAACAACAAACATGAGGGCATCAATTGATCCACTAAACGGAGCTGTCTCGTGTGAACAGACACTTTCCGGTGTCTATTGCGTGTGGACGGAAGCCTTTTTTGCGATTGCGTTTGCGTATGCGTTTTACCGTATGCGTCCCCGTGGGGCCGGGGCCTCAGAGACCCAGGTGATGGTTTTAATATCCAGAGACGTCCACTCAAACACAGAAAAGCTGCAGAGCTCCAGATTAGAGAGAAACACACAAACATTAACTTTCCTAAATATTAATCATCAAAAAAGTCGGAGAGCTGAACATCAACATTAATAATCTGTATAATCTTTAAAGAATGTGATTTGTGCATCTTGTAAAATATTTCTACACACACACACACACACCTACACACACACACACACACACACACACACACACACTACACACACACACACACACACACACATCTTAATAACTCTCTCGGCCTCACTGAGCGTTCCTCTCTCCCTCCAGACTGTAGGTTGGCAGTCTGCCCCACACACCCCCCCCCCTGGTATTTCCAGTTGGCATCGACCCCCCCCCCCCTCCGTCTAGGCGGGTTTCCCATTTAAAGCTCCAGCTAATAAATAACTACATCTCCCCCCCCAAATCCCAAATCCCCCCTGCCCCCCCTTACATCAACAGTCCCCAAAGCAAAACGCTGACTAGCCAAATTCTTTTCATCCGAGCCGACGGTCCGAGCCTCGATGGGATCAAACCGTTTCCCACAAACACTCCACTGACTCTGAGAGGACGGAGGGATCCAGAGGGTCGATGGTTCAAGTCCCAACAGGACTTTGAGAGGTGCTAGTTCACCTCCCGTTGAGCAAGGCATCAGACCAAATATGGATTCAATTAATAGTAAATATTCCACTCTGTGAAACGGGCAGATCTGGGTAAATGGGCGTCTACCAACCAAAAGGAAGGGGTTTGATCGCCCGCTACCGAGAGTTTTTTGGAACGTTTTTTCAACATTTTTCTGAAAGATTTAAGAAAGAAATGTCAGACGTTTTTTTCAGATTTTTTTCCTCAAATTTCTGAATTTTTTCTCAAAACTTTTCCGAAATGTTTCCTTTTAAAAAAAAAATTCTGAAAACTTTTTTAAATTTTTATTTCAAAACTTTTCAGAAATGTTTCCTTTTAAAACATTTTTCAGAACGTTTTTTAAATGTTCATTTCCAAACTTTTTGGAATGTTTTTTAGAAAGTTTCAACATGTTCACCTCCTGCAGAAAAACTAAGAATCATCCCCACTTCCACTTCCACATCAGCCTCGGCTGGTTCAGTCCGTATTAGTCCCTGATCTCAGAGCTAACATGCTAATGCTGCCTGAGCATCTTCCTCCTCTTCAGGACTACATCTTATCTCTCACTATTGCACTACACTGATTTCCAGAAGCTTCTGCGACCTTTACTCTCCTTTCAAAGCATTAGAAAATATTTCTGCCTCCAGATCTGGCCTCAGAAAACCTCCTCGCTCCCGTTTCATATCCAGAGCGACATATGGCAGCCAGGTAGACACACACACACACTAACACACACACAGATATTATACACACACATGTGGCACACGGACATTCCTGCAGAGAGGAATTCAGTGTTGTCTCATGGCTGATCCTCTCACAATGCCCTGCAGGATGAAGCAGAACAACAGACCCTGGACGATGACTGACAGCAGCTGTTTTTACTGCGTTCACAAACCAAGAACACAAGCAGGAGGTTCTGGAAGAAGATGCTGAATCTAAAAGCCAAGATCCTGTCGATGGTCGGCCAGCTGCAGAGGCTCCGTCAGCAACATCTGTCCTGCAGGACTCTAACATCCTGATGAACTGATAACAGGCAAAGCTTTAGGATTCTCCACAGCTTTAATCTGTCCGACCACAGGATAAATGTCTCAGAAAAGATTCCCAAGAACTGTTCGCTTGATTATCCATCATCGG
>CM062267.1:768137-783137 GCA_031216635.1 Dissostichus eleginoides | reverse complement strand
GCGGCCTGCCAGTAAACCCAAAGCAGAAGAAGAAGAAGTGACGTCAGCGGCTTCATTTGACTAATCCTCCCTCAGGGACTTATTCCGGTGTGAACGCGATCTACTAGGACAGTTCCAGGGACTAAAGAGTTCGGGGGAACTAAGTACCGCAAAGTACTTGGTGTGAAAGCGGCTAATGTTTTCGTCCAAGTTTTTGGAAAATATTTAAGTTCTTTCTTTCAAAGAACTTTAATTGGACATACACACCGTTTTCTAACTTGCCTTTCATGGAAGGTTTTAAGTAAATGGTACCTGGATAATGAAAGTTAGACTATTAAATAACTCACTTTACCTCTAAGAGTTACCTTCTTGTTGTCACTAATGCAAACGAGGAGCACTGATAGGCTGTACTGTACATCTACTAATCCATAGAGTAGACGTTGAGACAATTTCACATTATAACCCAATCACTGAATAAAATATGTTCGAGATCCTCTCACGCAGCGGGGTCCAAAAGTTTCCACGAGGGCCACATACAGAAAAACATACGAAGGTCTGGGCCACTCACTAGAGGTGTATTGCCTCATAAGTTCAGTTATGAGTCAGTGAAATCAATGAAATGTAGGTCAATTATTCCTGATACTTGAATATGCTTTAAGAAAACAAACTGCTCCCAGCTCTCCAGAGGGTTTACTTTATTTAGTTAGCAGCTCATTTCTTAAAACAGAAGCTTCAGATTGCTGATAGAAGGAGGAAGGGTAGATTTCAAGCTTGTTATGCAAATAAGTTCTTGGGCTTTTTTAAAATTTTAAATCAACTAAGATTTGTTTGACATTTTTTACAACTTTAATTGACAGAATTGATTTGAAAAGTGGTTTTATTAACTCATGAATACTGTGTAATATATTTACATTTCTATTTAGGAAGTACAATATATGACAAGCACAAGTTCATCTGTGAGCCGTATTTCATTATACTTTTTGAATTAGCTGAGGGCCGATTCAAAATGCTCTAACGTACATGAGATCTAATTTCAGAGAGACACAAAATCTTTCTGAATTTCCTCATCGGGATACAATGCAACACTCGTCCAAATTTCATCCAATTATCCATCTAACAATTGCCAACAAATTTCACGAAAAACCACAAGTTGGCGCTACAAGAAAGTTCATTAGGCTTCAACCTCTGGGGAACATGAACGTATGCATAACAAATATCACAACGATCCATGCTGGGGTTATTTAAATATTCCAGTGATTGGTCGGAGGATGCTAACTTTATGTATCACTTGCACAGATTGAGCGGTGTTGATTGAGAAGCTTTAAACAGGAAGTCTCAGCAGCTGTGATCAGATCTGGTTTCTGCAGCCTCACATTTACCCCCCTCTCTCATTGTCACTTTAAAAAACCAGCTAATGTGACCCCACCTGTTGCCCCCCCACCATGAGAATCATACTGCGTTACTTCCTGGTTACACTGAGTGGGAAAATATAAGGTACCAGTTCTGTTTTCAGGGCGGTAAACGATAGAAAGAACCCTCAGATTCATCAGACCTGTCTGTTCATATTGACCAAATTATAGCTGTCAGAACGAAAGATTTCATAACTTTTTAAAGACTTTCATAACTTTTATAAGATAAGATAATAAGATAAGAAGTACTTTATCGATCCCAATGTGGGAAATGTTTGCGTTGCAGCAGCATAAAAAGACAAGGCATTGTAAATAAGAGAAATTAAAAGACTAGAAATAAACAATCCAAAATGTAAACATCTCAATAGAAATAAAATAGCATTAAAAAAGTAGAAAATAGTGGAGCCTCGCAGCGGCGAAACCGTGCCACACTAATTGCGCCGCATAAACGCATAGGTGCGCCGCATTTTCGGCTCAGTTGAGGCACCCTCCGCAAGATGAGGCCCCACGCAGTCTGCATGATCGGCCTGTAGGGAGGGAGGGCCCTGGATGTATGTGACGTATGTGACGTATGTGACGTATGTGACGTATGTGATGTTGTATGTGATGTATGTGATGTTGTATGTGATATTGTATGTGATATTGTATGTGATGTTGTATGTGATGTTGTATGTGATGTTGTATGTGATGTATGTGATGTTGTATGTGATGTATGTGATGTATGTGATGTATGTGATGTTGTATGTGATGTATGTGACGTATGTGACGTATGTGATGTTGTATGTGATGTATGTGATGTATGTGATGTTGTATGTGATGTATGTGATGTATGTGATGTTGTATGTGATGTATGTGATGTTGTATGTGATGTATGTGTTGTATGTGATGTTGTATGTGTTGTATGTGATGTATGTGATGTATGTGATGTATGTGATGTATGTGATGTTGTATGTGATGTTGTGTATGTTGTATGTGATGTATGTGATGTATGTGATGTTGTGTATGTTGTATGTGATGTATGTGACGTATGTGATGTTGTATGTGATGTTGTGTATGTTGTATGTGATGTATGTGTTGTATGTGATGTTGTGTATGTTGTATGTGATGTATGTGTTGTATGTGATGTATGTGATGTATGTGATGTTGTGTGTGATGTATGTGATGTATGTGATGTATGTGATGTATGTGATGTATGTGATGTATGTGATGTATGTGATGTTGTGTATGTGATGTATGTGACGTATGTGATGTTGTATGTGTTGTATGTGTTGTATGTGATATTGTATGTGATGTATGTGATGTTGTGTGTGATGTATGTGATGTATGTGATGTATGTGATGTATGTGATGTATGTGATGTATGGGATGTATGTGTTGTATGTGATGTTGTATGTGATGTTGTATGTGATGTTGTATGTGATGTTGTATGTGTTGTATGTGATGTTGCATGTGATGTATGTGATGTATGTGATGTTGTATGTGATGTATGTGTTGTATGTGATGTTGTGTATGTTGTATGTGATGTTGTATGTGATGTTGTGTATGTTGTATGTGATGTATGTGATGTTGTGTATGTTGTATGTGATGTATGTGATGTTGTATGTGATGTATGTGATGTTCTGTATGATGTATGTGATGTATGTTGTGTATGTTGTATGTGATGTTGTATGTGTTGTATGTGATGTTGTATGTGATGTTGTGTATGTTGTATGTGATGTTGTGTATGTTGTATGTGATGTTGTATGTGATGTTGTATGTGATGTTGTATGTGATGTTGTATGTGATGTATGTGATGTTGTGTATGATGTATGTGATGTATGTGATGTTGTGTATGTTGTATGTGTTGTATGTGATGTATGTGATGTTGTGTATGATGTATGTGATGTATGTGATGTTGTATGTGATGTTGTATGTGATGTATGTGATGTTGTATGTGATGTATGTGATGTATGTGATGTATGTGATGTTGTATGTGATGTTGTATGTGATGTATGTGATGTTGTATGTGATGTATGTGATGTATGTGATGTATGTGATGTTGTATGTGATGTTGTATGTGATGTTGTATGTGATGTATGTGATGTTGTATGTGATGTTGTATGTGATGTATGTGATGTTGTGTATGATGTATGTGATGTATGTGATGTATGTGATGTATGTGATGTATGTGATGTTGTGTGTGATGTTGTATGTGATGTTGCATGTTGTATGAGATGTTTGTGATGTTTTTGATGTTGTTGATGTTATATGTGATATTGAGGAGCTACATATGACGTCAGAGAGTTACAAAATCATTTTGAATTCCCTCCTCAGAACACAACCGGTCTCTCGACCATATTTCATCCAACGATCCATCCAACAATTCCTGACGAAGATTAACCAAAATCTGGCGCTACAAGAGAGAAACTGTGTTGAGCATCTCTCACACAGAGGCTTTGTTTTGGTTACCCAAGATGCACTGGGACAGCACAACAAGACCTGCTGTTATCGGAAAACAAAAGTCCACGTTGGGCGCCATCAAACATCAAAGAGTTTTCCAACAACACAGCGAGACTCAGACTGAAGAGAGAGGAGGACACATGACCGCTCTGCAGATGTTGAGTCCTCACAGGAGGAGGTATTCAGAGGTTACACACACACACACACACACACACACACACACACACACTGTTCCTGCTAACCTGTGCACTGTGAGAGGCGAGAGTGGGAGGAACTCAGAGGAACAAAACGATGGAGAGCGAGCAGCCGGTCAGCTTTCATCTTTAACAGATCAAATACAAGAATGAATACAAAAAAACGGCTTTTGACCCCATCGTCTTCCCACAGAATGTACTGCTGCAGAAGTTCATGGTTTCGAAAGTCTTTCAGCGTTCTGAATGTATTTTGTACATTTTGGTGAAAATGATATTCAATCAAAGTCAATGTTCTCAATACGAACAAACATGCTTTCTACAGAAAGAACTAAAGTCTCTGAGTAAAGAGTCTTTTGAGTCTGAGGTTTCTTTATCTCGTGAACCACCCTGAAAACAGAACTGGTCTCAAACCAGCTGTTAATCTGGTCAGTGTTCAAACATCCCATTCTTCCTCTTCACCATCCTAAACATACATTGACTGAGCGATAGAGTAACACCTGAAAAAGTATGATGGCTGTTTTGTTTAAAGAAGTCATAGCCACAGGTCATTAGCAGAGATCTCCCTCAGCTGCTCATCACATACAGGCTGTTCATCACATACAGGCTGTTCATCACACACAGGCTGCTCATCACATACAGGCTGTTCATCACATACAGGCTGCTCATACAGGCTGTTCATCACATACAGGCTGCTCATCACATACAGGCTGTTCATCACATACAGGCTGCTCATACAGGCTGTTCATCACATACAGGCTGCTCATCACATACAGGCTGTTCATCACATACAGGCTGCTCATCACATACAGGCTGTTCATCACATACAGGCTGCTCATCACATACAGGCTGTTCATCACATACAGGCTGCTCATCACATACAGGCTGTTCATCACATACAGGCTGCTCATCACATACAGGCTGTTCATCACATACAGGCTGTTCATCACATACAGGCTGCTCATCACACACAGGCTGCTCATCACATACAGGCTGCTCATCACATACAGGCTGCTCATCACATACAGGCTGTTCATCACATACAGGCTGTTCATCACATACAGGCTGCTCATCACATACAGGCTGTTCATCACATACAGGCTGTTCATCACATACAGGCTGTTCATCACATACAGGCTGCTCATACAGGCTGTTCATCACATACAGGCTGCTCATCACATACAGGCTGTTCATCACATACAGGCTGCTCATACAGGCTGTTCATCACATACAGGCTGTTCATCACATACAGGCTGCTCATCACATACAGGCTGTTCATCACATACAGGCTGCTCATACAGGCTGTTCATCACATACAGGCTGTTCATCACATACAGGCTGTTCATCACATACAGGCTGCTCATACAGGCTGTTCATCACATACAGGCTGCTCATCACATACAGGCTGTTCATACAGGCTGTTCATCACATACAGGCTGCTCATCACATACAGGCTGCTCATCACATACAGGCAGCTCATCACATACAGGCTGTTCATCACATACAGGCTGTTCATCACATACAGGCTGTTCATCACATAGAGGCTGCTCATCACATACAGGCTGTTCATCACATACAGGCTGTTCATCACATACAGGCTGCTCATCACATACAGGCTGCTCATCACATACAGGCTGTTCATCACATACAGGCTGCTCATCACATACAGGCTGCTCATCACATACAGGCTGTTCATCACATACAGGCTGTTCATCACATACAGGCTGTTCATCACATACAGGCTGCTCATCACATACAGGCTGCTCATACAGGCTGCTCATCACATACAGGCTGCTCATCACATACAGGCTGCTCATCACATACAGGCTGCTCATACAGGCTGCTCATCACATACAGGCTGCTCATACAGGCTGTTCATCACATACAGGCTGCTCATCACATACAGGCTGTTCATCACATACAGGCTGTTCATCACATACAGGCTGTTCATCACATACAGGCTGCTCATACAGGCTGTTCATCACATACAGGCTGCTCATCACATACAGGCTGTTCATCACATACAGGCTGCTCATACAGGCTGTTCATCAATACAGGCTGTTCATCACATACAGGCTGCTCATCACATACAGGCTGTTCATCACATACAGGCTGCTCATACAGGCTGTATCACATACAGGCTGTTCATCACATACAGGCTGTTCATCACATACAGGCTGCTCATACAGGCTGTTCATCACATACAGGCTGCTCATCACATACAGGCTGTTCATACAGGCTGTTCATCACATACAGGCTGCTCATCACATACAGGCTGCTCATCACATACAGGCAGCTCATCACATACAGGCTGTTCATCACATACAGGCTGCTCATCACATACAGGCTGTTCATCACATACAGGCTGTTCATCACATACAGGCTGCTCATCACATACAGGCTGCTCATCACATACAGGCTGCTCATCACATACAGGCTGTTCATCACATACAGGCTGCTCATCACATACAGGCTGTTCATCACATACAGGCTGTTCATCACATACAGGCTGTTCATCACATACAGGCTGCTCATCACATACAGGCTGCTCATACAGGCTGCTCATCACATACAGGCTGCTCATACAGGCTGTTCATCACATACAGGCTGCTCATCACATACAGGCTGCTCATCACATATAGGCTGCTCATCACATACAGGCTGCTCATCACATACAGGCTGCTCATCACATACAGGCTGCTTCTATCAGAATAACGCCAGTTATACAGAAACAAACCAGGCGTTTATGTTATTGTTGTTTTCCGGTTCTTAACACGTCTCTGAAGAAGAGGCTCAGTAAAACATCAACGGATCAGAGAGTGTGTTTCTCTGCTTGTTCACACACCTGACATTAATGTGACTGTGCAGTGTCTGTGCTGTGTACAGTGTGTGCAGTGTGTGTGTGTGTGTGTGTGTGTGTGTTGTGTGCAGTGTGTGTGGTGTGTGTGCAGTGTGCGTGTGCAGTGTGTGTGCAGTGTGTGCGTGCAGTGTGTGCAGTGTGTGTGCAGTGTGTGCAGTGTGTGTGCAGTGTGTGCAGTGTGCAGTGTGTGTGTGTGCAGTGTGTGTGCAGTGTGTGTGTGCAGTGTGTGTGTGTGTGTGTGTGCAGTGTGCGTGCAGTGTGCAGTGTGTGCAGTGTGCAGTGTGTGTGTGTGTGTTACGGGCCCCAAAACCACATGTGCAGTGTGTGCAGTGTGTGCAGTGTGTGTGCAGTGTGTGTGCAGTGTGCAGTGTGTGCAGTGCGCAGTGTGTGTGTGCAGTGTGTGTGCAGTGTGTGTGCAGTGTGCAGTGTGTGCAGTGCGCAGTGTGTGTGTACAGTGTGTGTGTGCAGTGTGTGTGCAGTGTGTGTGCAGTGTGCAGTGTGTGCAGTGTGTGTGTGTACAGTGTGTGTGTGCAGTGTGTGTGTGTACAGTGTGTGTCTTTCAGGCGGCTCTCAGGAATCCGAAGCAGAGAGAGAACAGAGGAGGAATTCCTGCAGAGATATAAATACTGGAGGTACTGCGTTTAGCTGCAGGTGTTATTACACCCTGAGAGGCCCTGTAGGGGGGGGGGGGGAGACGTCTCTAATGCCTCAACGTTTCCCCTGAATCCACACCGGCTGGTACCGTCCTGACCCGGAGCAACAACTGGACCAGGATGCAGACCAACTCAGAAAAGCTCTGCTAACGCGCAGCGGATTTCAGAAGCTCAGATATGTATATGAGTTAGGAAAAGGACTTTAGTTACAGCATAGCTCAGCAGAGTCTATACAGTAGATGTGTGGATGTTACATTTAAATCTACAAGTTTCTGCATCACCATAATACTGAAATACTTCTGATCTTATTAATGATCTTTCAAAATATAGATTCTGCTGGTTAAATATATGTATATATACACACGTTCCTCCAGAGTATGAAGCACTGAAACAGTATTCTGAGTCATGCTTTCCTTTTCTTTATAACATATTTAGATGATTTTACTTCCTTATTTAGTTGCTTTGCTTCCATCATAGGGTTGTTCGACATGTTCTCAGATGGAGGCCAATCTAATGAGCTAATAGTCATGTTGTTTTTTTATCTTTTGAGCTTGATGAAGTTCTTAGAGAGCAGAACTTCTTAGTTCTCTATGACGTCAACAGCAGAGGTTTTTCTGGAGAGCTGGACCCCCGTCACATCGGCTCCTGACAAACTGCAGAGTCTCCTGAACACACACTGTGTAAAGGAGACCCCCCCCACACACACACACACAGCCCCCACAGTAACAGAAAGATGTTTTATGTAAAGCTCCGCTCACTCACACAGGCCTCCGGATGGAGAGACTCCTACTGTACCAGCCCCCCCCATCTGAGGTTAGACCTGGACAAGAACCAATAAACACTGAAGAGAGCCATGTTTCAGAAACACTGAGGGGGAGGCACACACACATCTGCACACACACACACACACACACACACACACACACACACACACACACACAGCGTGCAGCTCAGAGTGTGTGAGCTGTTGGCAGACTGTTTCTGTTTCTACTCCATTTGCTTTGCTTATTTCTCCACAGAATGATCAGCCGCTGTAAACTCTATAACGCTGCAGCAGAGAGATTAAACACCATCAGAGAGTATCACACACCTCCAGGACTTCACTCATTAGTTACTAAACACAACTACTGTAGAAAGAGAGGGGGGGGGGGCAACCATACAGTATGTATACAGAGAGCTGCAACTAACACTAACTAAAAACTACCTAAATCTGCTAAAGGACCAAACATAGCAGATGTAAACTATAGAGATGGAGTTTACAGATTGTATTTGTGACAATACAACTTTTGAACACGTCCACACACAGTTTTTAAAACGTCCTACAGTTCTGGTCGTGAAAACAGAGATAACCTGACTGCCTCTCATCCAATCTGACTACAACTGGCCAGTCCATTTAAAGATTTACAGATTAGTTTGGTTTTGAAATCTGTTCATTTAAATAGAATCTGGAAAGTAAATGCGTTCCCTTTCTCTGCCCAAAGCTTGGACGTGCACATTTCATGCTGCTGACTCTTGCTGTGTCTCCTAAGAAAGAATAGCTGTATAATTTCTGGATAACTTGAGAAAGATTTGAGGCAGGAACGTCTGCTTTAACCGTAACCAAAACCAGAGTATGTCATTTCCCAAAGTCTAGCAGGCCGCTCTGATTTAGGAGCTGACCTTCGAGGAAACCAGAGAGTCCAAATTAGGGTTAGGGTTAACCCTTTGTCTGAAAGTAAACTGCTCACCAAATAAGGGGTTGTTCTCTGACAGTTATAAGATAGGGTTGATGGTGAAAACGGTCAATAGCTGGTGAATATTACCCAAAATAACGAGGTCTCATGGGAAGTGAGACCGTGAGAGTTTTCACGTGGCGTGGTTTTTTGCACGGCTCGGTTTAAACCTAATCCCTGGTTTCGTTACAGAGAACACTGACGCATTGTTGAGGAAATGTTTACCACTACATGTGTTCATTTAAACAGAAATCCTAAAGTTAAGGCTTTCCAGTTCTCTGCAGAGAGTTCAACTTTTAACTTTCACACTGCATGCTGCTGACCCGTAACAAGACCCTTGGTTTAGATGCTGACCTTTGAGGGAACACAGAGCCAGAGTCCAACATTAAACAGTTACTGACGGTAAAAACGTTCAATAACTGTTGGATATTAGCCATATCAACAAGGTGTCATGGAAAAGCTAGAACAGCTGTTGTGGCATGGTGTTTAGCATGGCTTGGTTTAAACCTGATGCCTGGTGTTGTTCCTCATACAGAGACCAGAACACAGAAGCTTTTATGTGGAAATGTTTGCGGAAAAATCTGTTTGAAGGAATGAAGACAATCTTTCATGCTTGGTGATGTTCAACCTCGGCATGCACATTTTTTGCCAATGACTAAGTATTAATTTGACCTTCGAGAAGCAGGAAAATCAAAAACTGACTCATACTAACCCTAACCCTCATAGTTATGATTCTTGTTAAACCACTGTGGAACTTGGAGTACAATCTGCTCTCCAACACGGATTATTCTCTGTTATTAATGTCTTCATATGACCAAAAATAGCCATGAGTCCTGCAGCAGATCCTCTGAGACTGAAGGGGGACTTTCCTGCAGGACGGCTCTGTTTGAAAGGGAGGGGGTGGGATAAATGATTTCCTTCACCAAAGAGCGCCAAGCTTTCCTTCTCTCACCCTGAAGCAGAGACATGTGAACATTCCTCCACACAATTACTGGGTTGGGCGGGAGAGAGGGGCTCAGGTGCAGGTAACGTCTCCGTTTTGATTGGCTGTCACCTTCTCCATTCACAGAAAAAGGAACAAGACCAAGACTTTGAAGAAATCAGATCTTGTTCAGAAAACCCAAATAAATCTCTGTAAGCCCCTAAATGTTTTCTTCTGATCTTCCTGATTTGTCGCATCTCGTTATTAGGAGCAGTGTTTCATGTCTTTAATTCCCAATTTCCCCTTGCATGTTTTTCTTTTCATGCATATAACGATGGTGACTTGTCATTGCCAATGACTGCTTCTCTGTAGCTGCTCCGCATGTGACTAAAGCACTCTGGATCTATGAGGGTGAGAGAAGTTTTGGCAGCGGTTGTTCTAACACGTGCACAAGAAGCTCCTTGCACCGCCTCCGAACTTTGGAAACAGGAGTGGGAATGTGATCCAGCCTCAGCTCAGAGAGACTGTGGAGGAACTGAGAGTGCAGGATGGAGAGATGGGGGGGATGGAGGGCGGGGGGGGGAGCTGCTGGATGGAGATAAAGTGAAGTCCAAGATCAGCAAGAGCTCAACGAGAAGCTCTGGAGACGTCTCCGACTGCTACTGACCGACACACATCCCCCCCAAAAGTGACCAAGAGATGCTTATGAACCCATCCATTTAACACCTTTAACTTCAGATTCAGGCAGTATGAGACCTGGTTTGTTTCGGCACTACGACATTCTGTATCTACTGACAGACTGCTTCAGTGAAATACCCTCCGGTGTATTACCTCTCCCCGTCTAGACATTTCCCCGCACCTCATGATTCACAGATTGAATCAAAAACCAAACAGATCCATAAAGAGACTCAGAGTTAAACCAGACGCTGCTCTGGTTGTATGGATGACGGTGATAAGGGGGGGGGGGTTCTCTCTGACAGCGTCCTCAGTGAACTTCAGGGGGAATTCCCCCCCGACAGGACCACGCCAGCTAGATCCAGATCCTTAGATAAATGAAACACTTCCTTTACTCCACTTCAACTTCCCCTGAAGATAGACCCACATATAGATTGCATGCTCAGAGGACAATACCTGGATGTAGACACACTCTCAGTGTAAACAGACAAATACGTCAGAGAAAATGACAAATCTCTTTTACTTTACTGAGAAGTAACTATCAGTGCAGTAGGAAAACAAGGGTATGCAACCACATACAGACTTATGGAATGAAAGATTATATTTTTGGTTTCTTTTCAACTTTACCAGAGCAGCAAATAACGATCGTTTTCATCATCAATTCATCTGCCAATTCTGGTTTGTAAAATGTAAGAGATTCTTAAAAAATATCCATCTCAGTTTCCTCAAAGTCCAAGGAGACCCCTATACATGTCCAAATAATATATAATGAAATGTAACTATCAGTACGGTAGAAAGACAAGGGAATGCAACCAAATACAGAAATATGGATGATATTTGTTCTTCTCTTTTAACATTACTAGAGCTGAAGATAACATGTTTTTATCGTTGATTAAATAAACTATTTTCTGGTTTGTGAAATTTAAGAGAATCTTGAAAAATATCTATCCCAGTTTCCTCAAAGTCCAAGGTGAGTCCTAAACATGTCCAAATATATACAAAACACACTTTAGAGACATTTCAGCAGGAAGACATACTTGTTCGATGATCAAAAGAGCAGCTCTAAACTCTTTCGAGATGATCAGACACGTTTTGAATGAACCACAAACAGTTATTTATAATATATAAAACTACCTTTAGCATTTTGAACTGATAACAAATGTAAACTGACCCGATGTATCTCCATTGGACTGATTAATATGTTCAATTAAGCTTCCAACCATGCACATTTCATGCTGTTCACTCTAAGCAGACGGCCTTGATTTAAGTGCTGACCTATGAGATAACCCAGAGTTAGAGAGACCCTCTTTTGAGGTTCAACTTCTCACCAAAGACTGGTTTGTTCACAGAGAGCTTTTAGACAGGAGTCAATGGCAGAAACCTTCAGGAACTGGTGAATACTACCAAGAGACAAGGTGTCATGGAAAAGGAGAACAGTGAAGGTTTTCCTTGTTTCATCGAGCGAAGAAAAGCATGACGTCGATGCAGAAGCGCTTCATCCTGCAGCTCTAGATTAAAGCGAGGCTGCAGGCGAACAAAGGTGCAGCAGCTAATTCACTTTAATAACACTCTGCGTTGAACAGACTTAAGAGAAGGTGCTTGGCTTTGTACCAACTGCACAACAAACGCACCGTAAACAGCGTCTGGAGCGTCTTCCTCTCTGCAGCTGACAGACACCTCTCACCTGTCCTCATAACTCACCTGCAGGCCTTCATTTGAAGGGGTGCTCGCAGCTACAAAGACATCTGTTTGCCAGGAGTTTATGCAACAACAGCAGCGAACCTGGCCATTCATTGGAAGCAGATGTGAGGGATGCATTTCCGACGGTAATAAGAGGTAATTATAGGCAGGGCCCCGCGCCTTCGTGTGAAAATACACCGCTGGTTCATCAGCAGAGAGACGGCTGTAAAACTAACTGCAGTCTGACTCATCAGTCAGATAATGGACAAGCCAGCACAGGTTCATGACCTCTGAAGGAGGCACAAAGGATCACTTCAGAGTCCGCTTTCACCTCCACATTACATCACTCCTCCCAGAAACACTTTCTGTCTCTACAAGAGGGAACACAGCAGCTTTCACACAGGAATACGTGTTGGAAATAAAATGCATTATCATCTTGGGTGCATTTTTCTTGGGTGCACTAATAATCATTCCTCAGCACCAAAGTATTCCTGCCCTGAGGCTGCAAGACTGACAACGCATGCTTTCACTTGTGTTACTGTTAGTGCTGCAGGGGTGTGGTATTTCTGTGTTGGTCCCTGAAGGCGGCATCTCCCTGGTCCATTGGGATATTTAATGATACTATTATATTATTAACACCACTTTATCTTTTTTTTATTAAAAAGCTAATGTTGGGCTGTAAAGGAACTACAGCACGGTCACATGACTTCACGTCACCACCGCTAAGCTAAAGGAGGCTAATGTTGGGCTATAAAGGAACTACAGCAAGGTCACATGACTTCACGTCACCACCGCTAAGCTAAAGGAGGCTAATGTTGGGCTATAAAGGAACTACAGCACGGTCACATGACTTCACGTCACCACCGCTAAGCTAAAGGTGGCTAATGTTGGGCTATAAAGGAACTACAGCACGGTCACATGACTTCACGTCACCACCGCTAAGCTAAAGGATGCTAATGTTGGGCTATAAAGGAACTACAGCACGGTCACATGACTTCACGTCACCACCGCTAAGCTAAAGGAGGCTAATGTTGGGCTATAAAGGAACTACAGCACGGTCACATGACTTCACGTCACCACCGCTAATCTAAAGGAGGCTAATGTTGGGCTATAAAGGAACTACAGCACGGTCACATGACTTCACGTCACCACCGCTAAGCTAAAGGAGGCTAATGTTGGGCTATAAAGGAACTACAGCACGGTCACATGACTTCACGTCACCACCGCTAAGCTAAAGACTAATGTTGGACGTGATGACGTTTAGTCGTCTCATTTAGTCACTTGTTTGCTAGCGCCATTTTTTTATTCACCATGGGGTATTTATTAACGTATTTTATGGCATAGAACAAAACGTGCTAAATGCTAAAATGCTGACTCATGTCAGGATTTAAGGACTTATTCCTGAAACTCTTTGTAAAAACGTATTTGAGTTATCTGTTTCTGCTAAACTATGCAACATTTGAAGTGCCAATCTGACCTTATGTGCTAACAATCTTACACATATTTGGCATTCAGCAAATGTAGCACTGCAGATTCATGAATAATACAGCTCGTCTGAAAGGTATTAACAGGGCATTTGAATTCTATCAGGGACAGAGCAGGTCTGCAGAAACACATCTACAGCAGTTAAATTATGCCATTGTTACGTGCACTAGTCTCATGTTACGGGTGTGTTTGGGACTTACTCCGGCTCTGGGCTTCAGAAATAATGCTGACCTGTCCTCACAGCCTAATCTCCTCCCGTCTGGCCGGCCCGTTCTCAAAAACAAATAGGCATGAAAAAACAACTCTTCTATTATCTCCCTCAAATCTTGTTTCCCATTATTCGTGCACCAGGAAAGCTCTGGTGAAACAACACAGAGAGGTTCGCCCCAGGCAGAGCGGCTGTCTGGGCCAAAGAATCTGACTGCAGTCTGGAGCCAGAGTTCAGCCTCAATCTCCATCTTTATTCATTTATATAGCACATTCAAAACAACCTCAGTCGACCAGAGTGCTGTACAGGGAAGAAATACAATATATAATAACCCAATAGGAGTCAAATATAGATGGCGCCGGTGATGATGGCTGCCTTTCTTTCGCTTTAGTTCAGTGTTTGTTTACTTTTCGTTGTGTGCTTTGATCCATGTTCCAATGACTTGCATACAGACTATTCTGCACTATTTCTATCAGATTCTATTTCATTTTATTTACTTGCACTATTATCTGTGTTATTGTGTTGCTCTGTTGGAGGAGCCTGTGACCTCAGATTTTCAGCTCTGCTCACATGACAATGAAAGCCGTGAATCTTGAATAATAAAACAATAATTAAACCGAGATGAAAAAGCACAATAACTAGAAACATATAAAAACATCGAAATGTCAAAATGTCATGTTCATAGTATTAAAAGCCAGTGCAGAGAGGTGAGTTTTTAGCAGAGATTTAAAGCCTCGGCTGAACCGACCTCACATGAATCTCTCCGGCCCTCGGCCCAGTGAGAAGCG
>CM062267.1:708137-750637 GCA_031216635.1 Dissostichus eleginoides | reverse complement strand
GGCAAAACAGAGCCTGCCCAGGTATATCTAAACAAGTACCCGCCTGCACAGTGGGGTAAGGCGGTCATTTTGCAGCTCGTGGTATAAAAATAGACAATGGCTAGAATATTCATGTGAAAATAGTGCCATATTCTGCCATGCCTGTAGAAATGTTGGGTCAAAAAATAATGCATACAATAGCACAGATGCCTTCACCACGAATGGCTACAAAAACATCTCATATCCCAAGCTTATCAACAAGCTAATGTTGCAGCTGAAATGTTCTCCAGGTCACAAAGTCAACCTCACATGATGTGATACCAGTTTTCAAGCACAGTAAATATTCTCTTCCCAGAGTATATGATGGGACCAGGTGATGATGTAGTACATGGTTTTAATAATACTTTTGCTTTTCAATGTTTGCCATTTCAAACCATGAGCTGGTTCAAATATATTTGCCTTGATTTACAATATGTTCTCTTTTGTTTTATCAGTACAGTTTTGAAGCTTTTGTGCTTTTCCTTGCCATAGTCCACTTTGGACTATATGAAATATTTCAGGATTGCACTTTTAACACACTTGAAATGTTCTCACTTGCTTGGTTTCAAAACATAACAAATGCCATAATCTGTTCATTGCTGTTGCCGGCCACTATTGCTCATGTAAACCTACTAGTGCTGCACCCTGTAATCTCAGATGCACCCCAAGTCATTTTGTTCTGGAACCGGGCCTACAGTACATGGCCATATACTAAACAAAATACAGAGCCCATTCCGTGTTCCTGTTATTGTTTACTTCCTCTCTGCCTTCTTCTGGTGATTTATCTGACAGCGCTCCGTCTTTTAACCTCTTTTCCTTTCTCTTTCTTGATCCTCCTTAGCAACCTTCATTATAGTCCTTGACAGTGGTCTGTACTGTATTAACAACGTGTCACATGTTAAGAATTTACAATCAGAATCGAGTATTTAACTAAGCCGTGTAATAACAGTTGTTAGTAGCCTTAATGGCCTACACAGTTGTTATGCTATACCACATTGCCCTTCACTGGATGTATAATGAGCTGCACTAAACTACATGTTAGCATTTAAAATACCTAGCCATTCTTTTGCGGTTATTTGGGTGAAAGTAACTAAAAAGTAACTAAAAAGTAGTGTAACTCATTACATTTCAAAGACAGTAATATTGTAATGTAACTTATTACTTTAAAAAGACAGTAATAAGTAATATGTAATATATTACATTTTGGAAGTAACTTGCCCAACACTGACCTTTACTGAATATACTATAACGTGCTGCGTTCAGGGTCTGCACCATGTTTACACTAGAGCAGGGGTTCTCAAACTTTTTGTTTATGCGGACCACTATTTATTATCAAGGATTTTCCACCTCATCTGCAAACCGTAAAAATAAGTACAGATATAAATATATCTATATGTATATATATATTATATATATATAGATATATATATATATATATCTATATATAAACGTAGTGTTAAAACGCCGATATTCTTTTATAGTTAATTATAGACAATCAAAAGTAAATTGAAGCCTATTTGATACTCTTGTGACCGGTGTGTCTGCGTTGTGTTTGTGTCTCAGAGGACGGCGGACGGTATTTTAATGAGGTCATCCCAAACAATGCCACAAGTGCGCACGCGCGCAGTGCACTCACAAAACGGGCAGACAGGTCTACAAAAAACTACCGGTATGCTCCTACTTCAGTTACTGTACTGCAAAAAGCAGACGGCGCTGCGCTCAACACACACACACACACACACACACACACACACACACACACACACAGACTCAAAACCATGGACACGCAGGCATATAAGTAACATAAACAATGTATAGGCCTAAGTTGCATAAAGGCTTGAGCTACGCCCCGTCCACACGTACGCGGTGAAAAAATCTTCCAACGCTTCTGCCCATTCACTTTGAATGGGGTGACGTCACTTCGCCTCACTTTTCCCCGAACTGCATTGTGGGAAGCAGAGCGGCGATTTCCAGGCGTTCCAGGATTCAAAAGTTGAACATTGTTCAACTTTTGACGCCTGGAACGCCTGGAAATCTTTGAGGTGGAAGCGTCAGCCAATCAAATCCCGTTTATGCAAATCTGACAGTACAAGCGCTAGCCAATCAAACCGCGTGTAAGCTGGGAGTGACATACCGCAGTTCATTTCTATATTCCTAACAAAATGGAGGAGAAATTAGTTATTGCGGTAGCAAATCACCCGGTTCTTTATGACCAGTCCCTATTTACCTACCGGGATACATACCGGAGGAGCCAGGCATGGAGGGAGGTGGCAGAGACAGTGGGTGAAACTGGTAGGTTTTCGCCTGTTTGGGGATTTTATATCCAGTTTACTTCGTTTTAACATTGCTAGCAAGCATAGACAGTATATTATATATATAGACAGTTTTTTGCTTTGTATGTCGGGGGCGGGAGATTCATGTGATTGGTTGTTGGTCGCAAAAAATCCCCAAGCTTCAGACACGCCCACCGCCAAGATTTTTTCACTGCGTACGTGTGGACGCTGTGCTACAGTATTGCAACTAAGCAGACAGCGCTGCTTCTCTCTCTCTCTCTCTCTCCCTCTCTCTCTCTCTCTCTCTCTCTCCACTTTCAAAATCTATTTAAATCTCAAAACAAACAAAAAACAAATTAACTTATTAAATAAACGAAACGAAAAATATAGCCTACTCAGGGGTGGATCTAGAAAAATATTCATGGGGTGGCAAGAGGGTGGCAGGAGATTTTGAGGGGTGGCAAGAGGGTGGCAGGAGATTTTGAGGGGTGGCATCCCCTGGCAGAAGTATATGCTGATTTAATCGCAGTCATATCAATCAATGTTAACTTGGAAAGCCACAATATTGTTCGCCAATCATATTTCCACGCTCGCGCCAGGGCCGGGGGAGGGGTTACAAGGCTCGTATCTTGTGGTGCTTTCACTTGCACTCGGACATTAGAGATTTTCTCTCATAAATGTCCGATGAGCCCAACGACCACTACCCCACTGCCTGATATCATTAGAAAGCTTGGAATCTCCTCTTTCCAACAGTGTATGCAACTCAAAATGTGTCTTCGGGTCCCCGGAAATCCTTGATAATAAAAAGTGGATTTTATTTAGCTTTTTTCCACGGACCACCTGCAGTACCCTCGCGGACCACCAGTGGTCCGCGGACCACAGTTTGAGAACCGCTGCACTAGAGAACTGAACACAGAGTGAATGTTATTTATTAACATTACTGCAGGTATTAAATAATGTACATTAAGACTAAATTAAATACGGTTAACGACGGTGATAACTATTTATATATATAAGTAGTACACAGAGTGAATGTTATTTTTCTGCAGGTTCGGGCCCCGGCATCTACTGAATATATAACGTGTTGCGTTCAGGGTCTGCACCATGTTTACTCTAGATTCAAATTAAAAGGTTTTATGTCATATGCACATAAGAAATTGTGCAAGAAGTCTATAAACATGTAAATAGAATATGATATGTACAAGAACAGAATATGAAATTAAATAATGTACATTAAGACAACATTAAATACAGTTTATTGCGGTGATAACTGTTTATATAGATAAGTAGTACACAGGGTCTGCAGCATGTTTACAGTAGAGAACTGAACACAGAGTGTTATCTCTCTGCAGGTTCGGGCCCCGGCAGATCCGCGTGGAGTCGGCCATGCTGCGCAGCTTCAACAGTGGAACCAGAGCGGCTCCGTACGACTCGCTGATGGTGGCCGACATCGGAGACGTGAACGTGAACCTGTACGACCTGAAGGACACGTGCACGCGCATCAGAGAATTCTACAGGAAGGTCCTGTCTGAAGGATGCATCCCCCTCACCATGGGTGAGGAGTACTATATTATATCATATTTCTGTGGGTCCCTGAAGGCAGCATCTCCCCCCTCCAATGGGATTCTTCCATGTGATTTTGGATTATGTCAGAAAATAATCTCTGAGTCAAAAACACATTCAGAAACCATTTGTCTGCTACAAAACTGTTACTGTGATGCGTTCAGGGTCTGCACTACTGTTACTTTACTATGCTGCGTTCAGGGTCTACACTACTGTTACTTTACTATGCTGCGTTCAGGGTCTGCACTACTGTTACTTTACTATGCTGCGTTCAGGGTCTGCAACAGAGGTGCAAGAAGTACTCAGTTAAAAGTATGAATATGTTTGCAGATTTAGTTAATGATCAACAGGAATGGTTGCTGATGAATCTCCTGTCTCTGTATCAGTTTATTACACGGTGCAAAGATCTGTTATTGCTATCAATAGCCGCTTTCACACCAAGTACTGAGCCGGTACTTGTCCCCGGTACTTGTTCCCCCCGAACTCTTTAGTCCCTGGAACTGTCCTAGTAGATCACGTTCTCACCGGAATAAGTCCCTGAGGGAGGATTAGGCAAATGAAGCCGCATTTATCTGTGACGTTCTGTGTGTGTTATCAGGTAACGCTCGCTGCGGCGATTAATCACCCGTCAAAATGCTTCTGACAAATGAAGCTGCTGGGTCGCGTCTTCCGAGTAAAGGCGCCGACACCTCCTCATCACTCCACCGCTCCCATGTTTTCTTTTGTGTTGCCATAAGTTAGTCTCTCTCCGTTGGTGCGCTGGGCTAATGCTAATGCAAATAATGCTAATGCTAGCAAATCAAATTGCGGCTTCACAAAACTTTTCGGAGTTTGCAATTCGCCCAGCCAATCAGAAATTGTTAGTGTGGCCACACACCCACGAACCATTTCCTCCTCAGGAAAGTACTAACTCTCTAGCAGGGACTATCTGGGGGTGAAAAGGTTCGCAGGCACTAGTTCCAGATCGTTTTTGGTGTGAAACCAAATCCCCCCCCCCCCCCCCTATCGGCCTAGTTCGGCGGGAAAAGTACTCCGGTGTGAAAGCGCCTATTGGGTCCATGGTGGCTCTCTAACAGCTGCTGTCTCTGCAGGTGGAGACCACACCATTGCATACCCCATCCTGCAGGCGGTGGCTGAGAAGTAAGTCTGTTCTCTGCTGATGATCAGGTTGGACTGGACAGGTCTGTTCATGTTCTCAACCAAAGGTCTAAAAAGCCTTGTTGCTTCAGGGCTGCAACTCACCGTCCATCTGAAGTCCTGGGAGCTAAATCTGTCACAATAAAAACAAAGATTATCAGTTTTCAAAGATTTCTTAAAGATCAAGAGAAGCAGTGAAGCCTCAATTTAAGAATCTGGAACCAATGGATATGTTTGCAGATTTAGTTAATGATCAACAGATTAATCTCCTGTTTCTGTATCAGTTTATTACACGGTACAAAGATCTTTTATTGCTATACATCAATGCGCTGTTGCTCAACAAAATGCACGCTGTAATCTTTAATGCTTCAAACGTACAAAACATATTTACTTCATGACCGAGTACAGAGTCCGACACACTGAGAGATATGGCTGCAACATCTTTATAGACCAAGCTGGTTGGTGGGTCTGTAAACTGTGAGAAAGAGCCTAAGAAGACCTCTTCAAAGATATTTAGTTTACTGTCACAGAGGGTTAGGAAATACAAATGTAAGAAGCTGCAATCTGAGAATTCAGACATTTAGTTTTTCTAAAATCTATATAAAAATTTGAATATTGTGGTATTTATTTTTCAGGAAATATGGAAAGATTCTCCAAAATAATGTGAAAACTGTTCAAATAATATGCGGAAAATGTTGTAAAAAACATTGTTTAAAGAACTGTAAAAAAAGACTGTATAAAATAAATAAATATGTTAAAATGTCAGAAAATATAGAAACAAGTCTGAAATGTAGGTAACTCTGTAATACTCAGTAATACTCTGTGGTTCCCTGTAATACTCTGTGGTTCCCTGTAATACTCTGTGGTTCCCTGTAATACTCTGTGGTTCCCTGCAGGCACGGCCCGGTGGGTCTGGTCCACGTTGACGCTCACGCTGACACCAGTGATGTGATTCTGGGGGAGCGGATCGGACACGGGACCCCCTTCAGACGCTGTGTGGAGGAGGGGCTGCTGGACTGCAGCCGGGTGGTGCAGATCGGCCTGCGGGGGTCCGGTTACTCCGCCGACTCCTACGCCTGGAGCCGTGCTCAGGTACCGGAGATCAATAAGATCTAGTTCTACGTACCTCTGATGAAATACACTACCTGATACAGGTACCAGCTACTTCCTGTAACACAGGGTACTGACTAACTGACTGAGGCCCAATTCCAAACTTCACCCTAACCACTTGCAACTCCGTAACTTTTCGTAACAATGGTTTCAAATCAGCATTTCTTGGATTAAGAATTAAAATAATTAACCTCAAAACAACTTTAATGGTGTTTCTTTTTTCCTGACGGACACACACAGCGTGTTTCCTGACTTGAAAACAGCCACTCCCCCTCAACACTTGTTGGTTTGGAACAGCACTTAATGTGGCGGACCATCCGCGAGAACGCGCAAATGGAGGGGTTGTCAGGGTCATGGTATGAGGACCCAAACGCAGTAGAAAAGGGAACCAAGAAGTATTAATAAAAGACGAGCTTTATTTTAAAAAGCTGATTACAAAACAAGAAACACTAATCGGGAGAAACAAGGAACAAGAACGAACTCACAGACAGACAGGGGACATTGACGAAAAGACAGGCAGGGAACATTGATGAAAAGATGACGACCGGACACGGAGCAAAAGGGGAAGACAAGAATAAATATACAGAAGGGAAATCACAGGACAAGACACAGCTGGGCAGGGGAGGCAGAAACACAAAGAGACAATCAGACACAGGAGGGCAAACACAGGAAGGAAGAGCAGACACAGGAAGGAAGAGCAGACACAGGAAGGAAGAGCAGACACAGGAAGGAAGAGCAGACACAGGAAGGAAGAGCAGACACAGGGAGGAAGAGCAGACACAGGAAGGAAGAGCAGACACAGGAAGGAAGAGCAAACACAGGAAGGAAGAGCAGACACAGGGAGAACAGGATTTCAAAATAAAGCCGGAAACTAAACACACAGAACTAAGAATCGTGACATAACCCCCCCCCCTCAAGGGACGGATTCCAGACGTCCCAGCAAAGTCCAAAAAAGTCGAAGAGGCGAAGGCCGCAGCGGGCAAACTCAGGAGGCCGGGCACAAGGAAGGGCAAGAAGGCGGCGACGGGACATCTCCGGAGGACGGGACAGGAACAAGAGCTGGTGTCAGCAGGACCCCAAACGGAACAGGACAAGGAGTTGGCAAGACCCCCAACGGAACAGGACATGGAGTTGGCAGGACCCCTGGCGGAACAGGACAAGGAGTTGGCAGGACCCCTGGCGGAACAGGACAAGGAGTTGGCAGGATCCCCAGCGGAACAGGACAAGGAGTTGGCAGGACCCCTGGCGGAACAGGACAAGGAGTTGGCAGGATCCCCAGCGGAACAGGACAAGGAGTTGGCAGGATCCCCAGCGGAACAGGACAAGGAGTTGGCAGGACCCCTGGCGGAACAGGACAAGGAGTTGGCAGGATCCCCAGCGGAACAGGACAAGGAGTTGGCAGGATCCCCAGCGGAACAGGACAAGGAGTTGGCAAGATCCCCGGCGGAACAGGACATGGAGTTGTCAGGACCCCCGGCGGAACAGGACAAGGAGTTGGCAGGACCCCCAATGGAACAGGACATGGAGTTGGCAGGACCCCCGACGGAACAGGACACAGAGTTGGCAAGACCCCCAATGGAACAGGACATGGAGTTGGCAGGACCCCCAACGGAACAGGACAAGGAGTTGCAGGACCCCCAATGGAACAGAACGAGGAGTTGGCAGGACCCCCAATGGAACAGGACAAGGACTTTGCAGGACCCCCAACGGAACAGGACACAGAGTTGGCAGGACCCCCAACGGAACAGGGGAATCTGGGGAAGTCACAAATGTCCTTAAAAAATCTGGCAGTGAGCTTCTTAATGATCTGCCACTTCCCGGCGTGCCCGTGAAAGAGCAGCCTCCTGAGCCTCTTTACAGGGAGCCCTCCTCCATATTTTGTAGAGCATATATCAAGAGCATCCTCAAAAAATACTGCTGGTCCATACTGGTTCGGTCGTACTGTCAGGGTCATGGTATGAGGACCCAGACGCGGTAGAAAAGGGAACCAAGAACTATTAACAAAAGGCGAGCTTTATTCAAAAAAGTTGATTAAAAACAAAGAAACACTAATTGGGTGAAACAAGGAACAAGAAGGAACTCACGGACAGGCAGGGAACATTGACGCAAAGACGACGACCGAACAGGGAGCAAAGGGGAAGACAAGACTAATTACACAGAAGGGTAATCACAGGACAAGACACAGCTGGGCAGGGGAGGCAGAAACACAAAGAGACAATCAGACACAGGAAGGAAGAGCAGACACAGGAAGGAAGAGCAGACACAGGAAGGAAGAGCAGACACAGGAAGGAAGAGCAGACACAGGAAGGAAGAGCAGACACAGGAAGGAAGAGCAGACACAGGAAGGAAGAGCAAACACAGGGAGAACAGGATTCAAAATAAAACTGGAAACTAAACACACAAAACTAAGAATCGTGACAGGGTTAGTGTGTAGGGGGCGGTTTGGAATTGGGCCTGACTGACTGTGTGTGTGTGTGTGTGTGTGTGTGTGTGTGTGTGTGTGTGTGTGTGTGTGTGTGTGTGTGTGTGTGTGTGTGTGTGTGTGTGTGTGTGTGTGTGTGTGTGTGTGTGTGTAGGGTTTCCGTGTAGTGCAGGTGGAGGAGTGCTGGTTCAAGTCTCTGGCTCCCCTGATGGAGGAGGTCAGGGGTCAGATGGGAGGGGGTCCGGTGTACCTGAGTTTTGATATCGATGCTCTGGACCCCGGCTTCGCTCCGGGCACCGGGACCCCCGAGATCGCCGGCCTCACCCCCATACAGGTAGACTACTGTAACTACTGCTTACTGCTATATTACATCGGTTCTTATTAGACACTTCTATATATACTACCCAGAGTTCCCGTTAGCCGGTAATTACCGGACTATGACCGGTAAAATATGCTGAAGACCGGCAAATCTAAATCTCTCCGGTCAAAATAATTTCCCCTTAGCGCAATACCGCATCACTTATGCGCCACTTATGTGACAGACAAGAAGAGTATGTGACAGACAAGAAGAGTATGTGACAGACAAGAAGAGTATGTGACAGACAAGAAGAGTATGTGACAGACAAGAGGAGTATGTGACAGACAAGAAGAGTATGTGACAGACAAGAAGAGTCTGTGACAGACAAGAAGAGTATGTGACAGACAAGAAGAGTCTGTGACAGACAAGAAGAGTACGTGACAGACAAGAAGAGTATGTGACAGACAAGAGGAGTCTGTGACAGACAAGAAGAGTCTGTGACAGACAAGAAGAGTACGTGACAGACAAGAAGAGTACGTGACAGACAAGAAGAGTATGTGACAGACAAGAAGAGTCAATTCTAATGTTTAACACTTAATACGGAGAAAGAGAGGTCCTGTGTGGGTTGATTGTGCGTTGATCTGTTGGTAATGCCTCGGGGTTCTGGTGGGCATGTAAACAAATGTATAATGCTGCGCTATACTTTGCGGCCTCACCCGGTTGCATAGCGACGCTTATTGTTTAGGTGTCTTTTAATAAGCAGGTAGTCATATCATTAGCTAGAACTAGCTAGATCTGATCGATATGGACATAAACGCGAGTAGAGTCTAATCTGACGGGAGAGAGAGATCAGCTGCTGCTGACGAGTCGACACGCAGCTCTGCATGATCACCTGCAGCGGTGAGCGGAGCAACACACACACTTCAGGTTAGATCATCACACGTAGCTATTTGAATTACCTCTCAAGCTACCTAAACTAGTTATAGATACGTTTAGTAGCAGCTCGCGGGTCACTCTGGATCCGCGAGCTGCATGATACTGACGGGCTGTCAGGAGAGGGGGAGAGCGCTCCGTTATTCCCGTGTTATTGTAAGTTACTGTACACTTTTGAATAATGTAGTTAATCTACTATAATTAGTTTGTTTAATATCGAATCATATCAATTTGTTTTAAAGCTCAATAAATAACAAAGAAGACCTTTGACCGGAAGATTTAAACTTTAACGGAAATTTTGACCGGCAAAAAAATATTCTAACGGGAACTCTGATACTACCACTTCTACTGGATTTATAATGGGGGGAAGAAAGGGAGAATTCTGACATTTTCAGAAAGAAGTCGGAATTTAGAGATTTTCCGAAAAAAAGTGAGAAGTTCAGAAAAAGTGAAAATTCTGCGATTTTCGGAAAAGTCTTTATGTTGAGATTTTTTGTAAAAAGTCCACATCTGCAGGAAATAGTCAACATTTTCAGATTTGTAAAAACGTTTTGAGATTTTCTGAAAAAAGTGATCATTTTCAGAAAGAGCATGTTTCTCCTGTCGGCCAGCATCGTTTTCAGATGATTCTGATTTATTGTTCTGTTTTCAGGGAGTGGAGATAATCCGCGGCTGTCGGGGTCTGAACCTGGTGGGCTGTGACCTGGTGGAGGTGTCTCCCCCCTACGACACCACCGGTACTACACACTCTATTTCATCATTCATATATTTAATTATGTTTAAATCATTATATTTATATATTTCCCCCCCTCAGGAAACACGGCGCTGACCGGAGCTAACCTCCTGTTTGAGATGCTCTGCGTCCTCCCCAACGTCAAATACCTCTGATTTCAATGAATAACATAAAGTCTTCTTTAAAGATATAAAGAGGGGAATTCTGCATCAATTACAGATGTTTAATAAATAAACAGGAAGTATTGTTTACAGCCAATGAGACGATAGATGCACTACTGAAGAGTATTCTAGTCTCATAGTCTTTGAGATGAATTATAATGTGTGCTTTAGAAATGCAATAAAAGAAGTCATTTAAATGTAAAAATAATCTAATGATTGTGCAATATTTACATATAACACTATATTAATGGAGTCACAGTTTAATAAAGTAATACATACTAATAAACTGAGTTTCATGTGTTGGTCACTGCCCTCATCATTTGTCTTTGGTTTCATCATCTCCAGTGACTGGGCTCTGGTTTCAGACGGAGGGTGAAAAGAGGTGCTGCAGCTCAGGCAGTATGAGAAACATAAAGAGCTTTTTGAACATTAAAGTAAGTGCTGTTACGTCGAGACAACAACCAATAACAAAGAGAGAGTCACGGTGAAAGTGTTTGTATTTACACCAAAACAATAACGCCAACAACTGACCGACTAAGTGAATAAATATAACAAAAAGACCCATCTCTAAATCTTCTCTCTGAAACACAACTCAAACAAAGAGCCCCCCCCCCCTCACCATCTGGTCTACTAACGAGGAAACAAAACAAATACAGGGGGGGCTTCGATCTACTAACCTAGTGTGTCTAATGGCGCATTTCCACTGCAGGGCCTCGCTCGGTATGGCTAGGCCTCGTTAGGCCTTGGTAGGCCTGGCTCACTTTATGCTGCGTCTCCATTAGTTTAGTAGCTGGGGCAGTAACTATAGTAACGCAGTGTAGGCGGAGCCGTGACGTCATCTTCAATGCGAACCACAAAACCAACATCAGCCGTTAGCTGTTAGCCCTCAGAGCTCACAGCTCCTCATATCTGTTCAGAAACTAGACAAAAGTGAAACAAGTCCAAACCACAGCCTGTCTGTGTCATGGAGAATACAGGCGCTGGTTTATTTCTGTCTGTAGGCCGTTGTTGTGAGTGTGGACGGTCGGAGCATATACTGCGTTAGCTTAGCCGATCTCCATTCAGAAAACACGCATTTGAAAAGGTTCTTCTCCTGCCGTCTGTCTGCAGACTTGTCAAAGCATTAATTCATGGTTTTTACTAACCGGTATCAGTATGTTGTTACTTCGGCATCATTTAGAAACGTGGATTACAATTAAATCACGGTCAGATATGTTCATCTTGTTGTAGTTGCCAGCGATTCTCTCTCTAGTTTAGCATATTCAGCCCGACTCAGCCTGGTTGTTGGCCCGGAAAGAACCTGTGAAATAGTACCCGCTAGCCGGAACTACGCCAAGTGGAAACGCAACCAAAAACGGGCCGGGCACGGCACGCTTAAAGCGAGCTCCGCGCTGTAGTGGAAATGCGCCATAACACAGTTTACCTGTGATGTAGAGGGTACCCCAAACCTACCCTAACACTCCACCTCCCACCTCACACACATTCAACAACACTCAGAACCAGAGGCCTGTACTACGAATCCAGTTCAACCTAACCTGGATATGTTGGAGTTACCCGGCTTACCTAATCCAAAACAAACGCGCTCTCGCTAAGCGGTCCTACGACGCTGGTTATCAACTCGGTAACTCAAGCCAGGGTTTCTCTGTCCGGCTGAGTGCGCGTTCACATGAAAGGGGCGGGGTTAGCAACATTTGACCAATCACAAACATGGAGAAGCGTACTGACAGCGCAGCGTCATACTTCCTGAATGAAAAGTGAACTATAATATTAGAAATATGAAGACGTTAAACTTTAAACATCCATGACTTAAACCCTTGATCCAGGATCAAAGCCACATAGCTGCACCTGCGAGGTGAATACAGCTGGTAACAGAACAAGTGTTTGAATGCGTCCATTAACAGGTTCATGATATCACTGCCCCGTCTAAGACACGATCTGACTTTAATTACATTTGACTCGAGTGTTTCCTCAACTTAATGTGTTGCTTAAAATAATCCTTCTGCATACAGTATGTGACACTGTGAGTGTTGCACGGCCAGATCCGGCTCAGCTGACTCAGATAAGGAGATATATGATACATTATGATGTGATGTGATATGAATGATAATGGGACACATCGACGTCTGCACTCACAGTGGACTGTACGTAATGTTACTTTGATCCGGTTACTTGTGTTGTGGCAGATATTTCAGTAAGCTTTCTTAACGCTAATGTTATAATAGTCAGATTGCTCTGAAGATGGGAGGTGATATTCTATTCATGTTCACGTTCACACAGTCGGTGATTTTTGCCGGCCGTCTTTCCTGCAACGGCAGTTTCTCTGTATTTCCTTTCTCCTGTAATATGACTTGATCGCTTTAAACTCCGCACACTGAGCTCTGATTGGTCAGCAGGCGGTGCTTTCACTGACTTGATCTCTTAGCCTGCAACCTAACCTGCTCCGGAGCAGGTCAGCCGCTCAGCATAAGTTACCATGGAGCTCTAGCCCGCTAAGAAGAGTACCAGCGTCGTAGGACCGGAGACCCTGAGTTTACCCTGAAGTTAGCTCGCTAAGCAAAACTCCTACTTCGTAGTACAGGCGTCCGGTCACAGGGTAATCACAGAGAGGCTCTGGAGTCAGCAGCAGGTCTGAGAGGGAGGTGGAGCTCCTCCTTTATGACTGGCTCTGGCTGCTGATAGGCCAGCTGAGGGTGAGGGGACCAATCAGCCGTCAGTCCGAGGTGCACAGGCAGGTACTGATCAGCTGCTGATTACCTGCAGGGAAGAGAGGGGTTTGCTCGTCGTGCTCTGAAGTCTTCTTCTTCTCTCTAAAGGTTCGTAACTCTTTGTGACTTTAGAGCTTTTAGAGACAACTCTTATTATCAATCATTGCTCAGAGAATAAGAACAACTCTTTGTGACTTTAGTTACTTTAGACTTTAGAGTAAACTCAGAGACGGCCTTTGACCCTCTTCCTGTTATTTATTGTGTGTGTGTGTGTGTGTGTGTGTGTGTGTGTGTGTGTGTGTGTGTGTGTGTGTGTGTGTGTGTGTGTGTGTGTGTGTGTGGTGTGTGTGTGTGTGTGTGTGTGTGTGTGTGTGTGTGTGTGTGTGTGTGTGTGTGTGTGTGTGTTGTGTGTGTGTCAAAATAATTTTTGGAATAATGAAGGAATAAATAGAAGAACAAAACATTTGTATGGGTTACGGTTAGAATGCAGAAATATTAAGCGGAATAATTATAGATACAAATCAATGTTTAAATACAAAAAGGAAACATTTAATTAATAAAACATATGGAAATGTAAACATTAGTAATTATAAAGAAAAACTATAATGTGAAAACACATAGAGGAATAAATAAAGAGAAAGTTCCTCTCTCTGCCACCAGAGGGCGACACATCCCCTCAGCCTCATTCACAGGAACACTGTTTAAAAAACATTAACAACTATAGTAAACAGAGATAGGAGTACAAGAGCATGAAGTTAAACTAGATTAATAATAAAAGGTAACATTTATAAATATTGTAAACAGAAGTAGTGATACAAAGAACTGTGAAAGTAGAAAAGTATTCTCATCAAAATATAGTGAAAATAGCGACAGTGAAAGTAGTCATTGTGCAGATTGGTCCATTTCAGAATAATATATATGATATGTTTTATAATGATTGATCATGAAAGTGTTCTCAAAGCTGGTAAAGGTGCAGCTAGTTTGAATGACTTTGTATACTGCAGGGTAGCTTGTGGATTTACTCCAGGTGGAACTAAAGTCTGATTTAACACTTGGTTATATTTCACATCATTCATCCACATCTGTGAAGTAACTAAAGGGATTAAATACATGTAGTGGAGGAAAAGTACAAAGACCTGGACCTGGGTCCTGCTGTGTTTCCTGAAAGAAAGACTGCTCAATGGAGCCTCAATCTGCTGATGGGGGGTAAGAATAAAACCTAAAATCCTCTTGAGATGAAGTCAGTTGTTGTCTGTGTTAAAGCTTCTCTGTGTAACATTCAGGAAATCCTGGTTATTAGCGACGTCAGTGGGCGTTAAGTGAACTGCAGTTAGCATCCTGGGCATTGGCCCAAACCCTGACGTGACATTACAATCAAATATATAATAACACCACTATCTGAAACTTGTCTGTAAAACATTGTCTCCATGATACTGGCCTGCTGTTTCCAGATTACTGTATCAGCTAACGTTATGAAGCAACCAACAGCTAGCTGGCTAACCTTAGCTTAGCTTACAGTTAGCATGTTGCTCTGGGCTAGTAGAAAGCAACTGTTAGTTATTATCATTGTACTGTAAGCTCGTCAAGTATTCACTCAGGTAGTATTTATGCTACGGTAACATAAGCGAGCATGCTAGCTATGATTAGCGAGCTAGCTGAAACTTAAATCTGCAAACGGCAAGCTCAGCACTTTACCAGCCAGATCAGACCGGAGTCTGCATGAACTCGCTGACGTTATCCACTAAAGAAAGATGTTTTTACGTTAGCTTCACACTGCCGGCTGTAGGGCAGCTGAAGAGAGGACAGGCACTTTGTAGATAAACTTCACGTCTTCAGGATTTTCTCTGAAAATCTTCCTGAGTCCTTCACATAGAGAGCAGTCCACCGGCTGATAGAGGAAACTCAAAGCTGGGAAGGTCTCAGTTTTTAAAATGTTCATTATGATCAGTTCACACATTTGCAATACAGAGCGATTTATACAATTAAATTGTTTAATATAGTGACTTTAGATTTAACATATTTTTCTTCAGTTTTCTCCAGCATGCCAATGTCTGCATCTGTTTCTGTTTCAGGGTCCAGCAGCAGAGACCAGACTCTCCCAGCTGTCTGTCCTTCAAGAGCGACTGCTTGAAGGACGACTTCATAAACTTTAAAGAACGACCTCCATCAGCTGATCAGAAGTAAGCTGTAACTCACAGTAAGAGTCCGGTTATGATAGAAGCAGACTTGATTACTGCAACAGTGATTTTACAGACAACGAATAGGGCTGTACCCGAATATCCAAATATCCGAATATTCGGTCGTTGGCCTACTATTCGGTTTTAAATTTCGTTATTTTGTGTAGTTCCGTCTAATCCAAAAAAATCTATCCACAGGTAGCAATAAGCTTGACTCGGACAAAATTGACTCAGGAAAGTTTGTTTGACTCTTTAATAAAACAAAAGGTATCAAATACAAACGCATATTTTCACAGGTCAAAAAACGATATTGCTCTTTGCTTCTTTCTCCTTCTCACATCCAATCAGCAGCATCTGCCGTCGGCTATAACGTCTCGTAATCACAAAACAGCTGCCGCGTCTCTGACGTCCATTCCACACGGCTGGTTCAAATAAATGATACAATAACACTAACAACAAAGGATTATAATATTCAAATATATCAAACTATACATTTTAACATATGGCTTCTACATTCGGATATTTGTTTTTTTTCCTAAATGTATGCTATCAATAAAGGCGAATTGCCACATTCTTATACTACATTTATACGTTTTTATTGCACCGTTAAAATGCGGAAATATATACAATCTCAGCTTGGGCGCCTGACATCGCTTTCACTCACGGCATCACCAACGCGAACGTCACGCTTCACTTCGCTTCACACACCTGAAAACAATATGCCGAAGAGTTCAGCTGTGTGGGACCATTTTAAATTGGACGACGATAAGACGAAGGCAGTGTGCCAAATATGCGATATGAAACTGGCCCACCACGGTGGCACAACAACTATGAAGTCACCTGAATGGTGTAAGTAGTAGCTTAGCTTAGCTGTTGTCCAGTTGCCATGATGAAGCTGCTTTATCCAGTGTTTACACAGTAACGTTACACATACGTGTGGAAGCGTGCGCCGCGCGCGCCGAATATTCGCTGCTGATTACTACCGAATATCCGGACCCCGAAAAATGGTATTCGGGACAGCCCTAACAACTACAACTCATCCAGAATGCTGCTGCCAGAGTCCTCACCAAAACCAGAAGAATTGAGCTCATCACCCCAGCTCTCAAAGCTCTGCTCCGGCTTCCAATACCACAAAGAACACACTTCAAAATCTTACTTTTAACTTACAAAGCACTCAATGGATTGGGACTAGAATACATGTCTGATATGCTGCTCTGTAACGAGCCACCCAGAGCTCTCAGATCATCGGGGCAGGTTTACTCATCGCCCCCAGGGTCAGAAACAAATTCGCTGAGGCAGCTTTTAGCTTCTATGCTCCGCAGATCTGGAACAAACTTCCTGAGATCTGAGGTCCGCCCCAACCCTGAGTTCTTTAAATCGAGTCAGAAACCTTTCTCTTTAGTGTTGCCTATCCAGAGATCATCTCACTATGTTTTATCATTGTCCTTCAGCACATTTTGCTGCATTATGGGTATTTACTATATCTATTTGAATTATTATGACTTAATGCCTATGTAAAGCACTTTCACTTGCCTTTGTGTCTGAAATGTGCTTTATGAATAAACTGTAGTACACACTGGTCGGTATGAAGTGAAGGCAACGCCAATGTCTGCATCTGTTTCTGTTTCAGGGTCCAGCAGCAGAGACCAGACTCTCCCAGCTGTCTGTCCCTAAAGAGCGACTGGTTGATGGACGACTTCAAAAACTTTAAAGGACGACCTCCATCTGCTGATCAGAAGCAAGGGAATACTCTCGTTTCTGGACGAAATTAACATGGGATCTCTCCGGCCATCAGACGTACTTTGTCTCACTGGAATATTAACGGTCAGATGGAATATAAAATCGACCCCATTTATCCGGCCAGTGACGGGAGAGTTTTGAAAGTGACAAAACACTGTTCCATACATTTAAAAACACTTAAACAATTCAAAAATGTTTACCCAGGATTCAGGCACCTTCCCTGGCTTGTATAGTGCAGTGATACACCCTGGAGGTATCAGACTTTCAACAATGTATACCCAGGGGTCTATTTTAAACAACTTTACCCCGCCTTTCAAACACTTATTCCTGGGTCTGGAAGAGAGTTTTAGCCTGTCATTTTGCACGATATCATTTAACATGGAACCACTCCTGGAAATGCACATATTATGTACATTTCCAGGAGTGGTTCCATGTTAAATGATATCGTGCAAAATGACAGGCTAAAACTCTCTTCCAGATGTTTAAAAACACTTTTCCCGACCATTTACATATTATTTCTGCCTTGTAAAGTGCAGTGATGAGTTCTGGTAGTATCAGACTATTTCAAACAACATTTCCCGTCCTTCAAACACTTTCCCTGGGTAGTAAAGTGAGGTGCTGCAGCCTGGTTCTCTCCCAGTACTGGGTACTATTTAAATGTATTTGTATTTTATATTTTTGGGCTAGAAAAGTGACATTTCTGGGTGATTTTGTGAGCTTAGCCCACAAATCCTGGAGGTTCCAGGCTGAATTTGGGTGCTCATAGGCGGCCTGCCATGCGCACCCACCCGTGGAAAGAAGAAAAAAGTGAAGAAAACGGTTAATTATATCTTAAAATAATCAAAAATGAAGTTTTGAAAAATTGTCGAAAAAATGACTAAGTGCCAATGGAGAAGGGGAAATGAAAAGCTCAACCCTTTGGGGCTTCGGGCCGTTTTTTCCCCTTCTCCGTTACAAGTTGCAACGGAGAAACGGAAAAGTGTCCGGGGCTTCATTTCCCCTTCTGCGTCAAAAATATTCATCCATCCATTTCGGACTACTGCCGCACGAAATCGGAAACCCGGTTTTTGGTCATACTCTGAAAAAAAACGGGGGTCTGATATCCTGGAGGAATGTATCCGCTCACCATGCACTCTGGGTCAGCCTCGTTTTGTGCCTGAAGACCCCCCAGCCTGGTTCTCACAAAAGTTGACTCACAAATGTGCCTCTGGAGGAATGTAAGGGGAGTTGACAGGGGACTCTACCCGTGTTATGAGGCACTATTTTCGGATACATTTTCTCATTTTCACCCCTTTTGCCTGGTTCTCAAAACTTTTCTCTCCAAATGTGATCTGGAGGAATGTAGGGAGTTGACAGGGGACTCTACCCGTTATGAGGCACTATTTTCGGATACTTTTTCATTTTCACCCCTTTTGCCTGGTTCTCAAAACTTTTCTCTGAAATGTGACCTGGAGGAATGTAGGGGAGTTGACAGGGGACTCTACCCGCATTATGAGGCACTATTTTCGGATACATTTTCCATTTTCACCCCTTTTGCCTGGTTCTCAAAACTTTTCTCTGAAATGTGAGTCTGGAGGAATGTAGGGGAGTTGACAGGGGACTCTACCCGTTATGAGGCACTATTTTCGGATACATTTTTCCATTTTCACCCCTTTTGCCTGGTTCTCAAAAACTTTTCTCTGAAATGTGAGTCTGGAGGAATGTGAGGGGAGTTGACAGGGGACTCTACCCGTTATGAGGCACTATTTTCGGATACATTTTTCATTTTCACCCCTTTTGCCTGGTTCTCAAAAACTTTATCTCTCCAAATGTGAGTCTGGAGGAATGTGAGGGGAGTTGACAGGGGACTCTACCCGTTATGAGGCACTATTTTCGGATACATTTTTCCATTTTCACCCCTTTTGCCTGGTTCTCAAAACTTTATCTCTCCAAATGTGAGTCTGGAGGAATGTGAGGGGAGTTGACAGGGGACTCTACCCGCGTTATGAGGCACTATTTTCGGATACATTTTCCATTTTCACCCCTTTTGCCTGGTTCTCAAAACTTTATCTCTCCAAATGTCTGGAGGAATGTGAGGGGAGTTGACAGGGGACTCTACCCGCGTTATGAGGCACTATTTTCGGATACATTTTTCCATTTTCACCCCTTTTGCCTGGTTCTCAAACACTTTTCTCTCAAATGTGACTGGAGGAATGTGAGGGGAGTTGACAGGGGACTCTACCTGCGTTATGAGACTATTTTTGGATACATTTATCCATTTTCACCCCTTTTGCCTGGTTCTCAAAACACTTTATCTCTCCAAATGTGAGTGTGGAGGAATGTGAGGGGAGTTGACAGGGGACTCTACCGGTGTTATGAGGCACTATTTTCGGATACTTTTTTTCATTTTCACCCCTTTTTTGATGGATGAATTTGAACTTATTTTGTTACTTTTTGCTCAGTTTGACCCAGTTCTGGCCACCGTATTGCCTGGAGGATAGGACCGAGAGATGACAGACTCTCTGGCCGCCTCACAAGTGTCTGTTGTCGGACCCTTTCTTTGCTTTACCCCGGTTCTATTACTCTTTCCTCCTTTGACCATATAACCCGTTTCCTGCTGGGGTGCTGCCTGGTTCCGGGGCACCCCAAACCCTCTCATGGTCGGGGCACCATGAATTGATGCATCAGACTCAATGTTGCAATCACCAGCCCTGCGGAGGTGGGACCATCCAACCCGGTGGCAACCCAATACCTCCCTTGGTCCGTGCACCATGAATTGAAGCATCGGACCCAGTGTTGCAATCACTGGTCACGCTAACGCATATAAACAGAGAAATAGAACATCATTTTGATCAAATTCATTGTGTCTGTTCTAGTAAGGATGTCGTCCGAATGCCCGGTGTGTAGAGTTTTCTATCTGGCGTTGAACAAGCACCTTAAGCACAAACATGCAGTGCGTAACTTGGAAGAGAGAGGCATCATTCTGAAAATGGCGAGTGGCAGGATAAATGTTCGCACCAAACCCTGTCCCATCACAGGGTGTTCGTATGCTGGGAAGAGACTGGACCGTCATGTAACTCATGACCACCCTGAGTTCTCCCAATATGAGGCACATCAGGTCATGGCAAGGCTGAAGCATAGTGTGGCCCTGCAGTTGCTCCATGACCTCCGTGAGACTAACCCCATCATTGGAATGGCTACATCATTGGATATAAACAATGAGGAGGAATACCCCGGGCACCCTCCACCCTTGTCCCCACATACCGAGTGTGACAACGAGGACTGCAGGCAGGTGATGCTGGAAAATGTGGCATTGAGGGCTCAGAAGGATGCCCTCAATGATGAGGTGAAGACCCTGCGCTCCAGGCTGAAAAAGGAGCTAAAACCCAGGAAGCAGAGTGCCACTGCTGCTGTGCTTGAGGAAGAGGAAGAATGTATACGATTTAAGGGCCTTCCAATCACAAGTACCTCCGGCATGAACACAGCAGCCTCCGGTAGTGAGCCCCGTGTCAAGACCCCTGCCCAGACTGTCATGCAGTCCCCAGCAGCCTCCGGTAGTGAGCCCCGTGTCAAGACCCCTGCCCAGACTGTCATGCAGTCCCCAGCAGCCTCCGGTAGTGAGCCCCGTGTCAAGACCCCTGCCCAGACTGTCATGCAGCCTCCGGTAGTGAGACCCCTGTATGTCAGAAGACCCTTGCGTCTGTCTACAATAAGCTGAAAGCTAAGCCGGCTAAGGACTCGCCCTCTCCCCCAAATCTCTGGTCCACTGGGAAGGGAAGGGGGAATACCATGCGTGAAATCAAGTTGCCTAAAAGCATGGAGAGTGGACGTCCATTATTGGTAAGGCCTCTATAGCTAGTAAGCTGTAACTCATAGTAATAGTCCAGTTATGATAGAATAAAAGTTCTTAAAGTCTCGTCCGACCCCTCCTCCTGTCCAAAGTGTTTAGTTGTGAACATCCAAAGTAGGAGGGGCAGTGAAGCTCCATCAGAAAACTCAGGCTGTTCAGAAGCTGTTCCACCATCTCACAAACACTTCTGATGGAGGAGACTGAGCCTTCATCAAAGTCCCAACCAGCTCTACTGCCAGGTGAACCCTGACCCCTGCTATGGTGCTGGAGGTGGAGCTGGGGGCGTAACAGGCGCTGGTGTAAGAACTGTCCCTAGGTCTTTCCTTTTCCTGATGAACAGCTGTAAGCCAGCTGCAGAGTCCAGTATCTATCCACACAGCCACATTTCAGGAAGACCAGGATGAAGGATGGACAGAATCCTCTGGTCTTCAACAGTAGCTGGAAATAAATATTCCTGTAGTGCAAAGTTCCCGATGTTAATGGGGTCAACAGGTGTGCATGGCCCCCAAACTTTGTGGCTGTGATCCAAAGGGCCCAATGTGTCCCTGGACCAAGTTTGGCGGCCGTGCAAGACCTCTAGATTTTTGAAATTGTCCAATTCACTAAATGTTCACACCAATAAATCATAGGGTGGCCAAGATAGCACAGTCTGAGTGTCACCTCCCTGTCTCAATGCATTGTTGAGATACAGAACTCTACACTTCAAATACCCGAGACAATGCAGTTATGTATTTGAAATGTCTCCCATATGCCAAGGGATACATGCACGTGACTTTGGGTGAGTCACCGGTAAGGCACCCTCACTCAATGCACCAACTTTCATGCAAATCAGAGCAACTGCAATTATGAGCTGTTCGTCAGTCCTCAAATCAATATAGTCAGCATCTCTCTTCCTCCAAACACGGCGTCTCGAGTTGATGCCATGGATCGCGATTTTGGTCTCATCTGACCACATCATCTTCTCCCAAGCCTTCTCTGAATCATGCAGATGTTCATTGTCAAACTTCAGACGGGCCTCTCATGTCTTCCTGACCAGGGGGCCTTCAGGCGCTGCAGGATTTGATCCATTATGGTGCAGTGTGTTACCAATTGTTCTTGTTGACTGTGGTCCCAGCTGCCTTGAGATCATTAACAAGTTTCTCCTGTGTAGTTGTTGGCTGATACCTCATCTTTCTCATGATCATCAGTACCCCACGGGCCAGATCTTGTGTGGAGCCCCAGACCGAGGGGGATTGATGGTCACTTTGTGTTGCTTCTATTTCTGAAAAATTGGACCAACAGTTGTCTCGTTCTCAGCAAGCTACTTTCTGATGGTCTTTTAGCCAATTCCAGCCTGGTGCAGGTCTACAATCTCGTCCCTGAGGCTCTTTAGTCTTGCCCATGTTGGAGAGGTTGGAATCTGATTGATTGATTGATTGATTCTGTGGACAGGTGTCTTTTATACAGGTAACAGTTGATATTATGAGAACTTTCTTAAAGGAAGAGGACTTATGTAACTGGTCTGTGGGAGCCAGAATTCTTGTTTGTTGCAAAGGGATCAAATACTTTTTCACAAAATGAAATGCAAATTAATGTATATCTTTTATATGATGTACATTTCTGAATATTCTTTTAGATATTCTGTCTCATTAGTTATTAAAATTATAGACGTTATATGTTAATTTCTTTGTAGGTGGGTAAACTTACAAAATCAAAAAGGGATCGAATAATTATTTCCTCCACTGTATTCCTGTAGTGCAAAGTTCCTGCTGACGCACAGGACCACCAGCCTGTTTCCCTGTCCTCCTTTACCCTGAGTGTGTCTCTGTGTGGACAGACATAATGTGAGCTAATGCTTCATGATTCCTCCACAGAGGGGACCAGGAGAGCTCGGAGGTTCCCGGTGGTCAGTCTGCCCAGCAGCATCAGACACAGCTGGACTCCATATTTACGGTGTGTACATGTACTACAGATACTTTCCCTCTCTTCTGTTCACAGTCATCTCCATGCTGCACTTTTAGAGAGTGTCAGTCTGTCCGGATCTGATGTTTGGATCCATGGTTTATAGTTTGTGTTGTTCATGTGATGTTCCAGCTGCTGGAGGACCACATCGTCACTTTTGTGAAGAGCGAGCTGAAGAAGATCCAGAAGGCTCTGAGATCAGATTACCCAGAAGGCTTAGAGAGTCAGAGTGAGGATGAGGAGGTGTTGGAGGCTGAGGATGAAGAGCAGAGGAGGAGCAGAGAGGCATTTCTGAGGGGATCACACTGCACTTCCTGAGGAGCATGAAGCAGGAGGAGCTGGCTGACCGTCTGCAGAGCAGTAAGAGGGTTTCTATAGAGATTTAACAATCTGGAAATATGTCCCATCTACTGATGTCTCAAGAGACCAACATATATCCATGTTTTAATCAGAGAACCAGAGTTACAGTGGGACCTAATGATCTTTCTGTTGTGTGTTCTTTCAGGAACTGTTGCTGGAGAGTGTCAGCGTAAACTTAAATCCACCCTGAAGGAGAAGTTCCAGTGTGTGTTTGAGGGCATTGCTAAAGCAGGAAACCAAACCCTTTTGAACCAGATCTACACAGAGCTCTACATCACAGAGGGGGGGGGGGGGCTGCAGAGGTCAATGCTGAACATGAGGTCAGACAGATTGAAACAGCATCCAGGAAACCAGGCAGACCAGAAACAACCATCAGACAAGAAGACCTCTTCAAAGCCTCACCTGGAAGAGATGCACCAATCAGAGCAGTGATGACAAAGGGAGTGGCTGGTATTGGGAAAACAGTCTTAACACAGAAGTTCACTCTGGACTGGGCTGAAGGCAAAGCCAACCAGGACATCCAGTTCACATTTCCATTCACCTTCAGAGAGCTGAATGTGTAGAGAGAGAACAGGTACAGCTTGGTGGAACTTGTTCATCACTTATTCACTGAAACCAGAGACGCAGGAATCTGCAGGTTTGATCAGTTCCCGGTTGTGTTCATCTTTGACGGTCTGGATGAGTGTCGACCTCCTCTGAAATTCCTCAACACTGAGATCCTGACTGATGTCACAGAGTCCACCTCAGTGGATGTGCTGCTGACAAACCTCATCAGGGGGAAGCTGCTTCCCTCTGCTCGCCTCTGGATAACCACACGACCTGCAGCAGCCAATCAGATCCCTCCTGAGTGTGTGGACATGGTGACAGAGGTCCGAGGGTTCACTGACCCACAGAAGGAGGAGTACTTCAGGAAGAGATTCAGAGATCAGGAGCAGGCCGGCACCATCATCTCCCACATCAAGACCTCACGAAGCCTCCACATCATGTGCCACATCCCAGTCTTCTGCTGGATCTCTGCTACAGTTCTGGAGGAGGTGTTGAAAACCAGAGAGGGAGGAGAGCTGCCCAAGACCCTGACTGAGATGTACATCCACTTCCTGGTGGTTCAGTCCAAAGTGAAGAACATCAAGTATCATGGAGGAGCTGAGACAGATCCACACTGGAGTCCAGAGAGCAGGAAGATGATGGAGTCTCTGGGAAAACTGGCTTTTGAGCAGCTGCAGAAAGGCAACCTGATCTTCTATGAGTCCGACCTGACAGAGTGTGGCATCGATATCAGAGCAGCCTCAGTGTACTCAGGAGTGTTCACACAGGTCTTTAGAGAGGAGAGAGGACTGTACCAGGACAAGGTGTTCTGCTTCGTCCATCTGAGCGTTCAGGAGTTTCTGGCTGCTCTTCATGTCCATCTGACCTTCATCAACTCTGGAGTCAACCTGCTGGCAGAAGAACCAACAACCTCCAAAAAGCCTAAAGTCAATCCTAAACTAACACATCTCTACCAGAGTGCTGTGGACACGGCCTTACAGAGTCCAAACGGACACCTCGACTTGTTCCTTCGCTTCCTCCTGGGTCTTTCACTGGAGACCAATCAGAAACTCCTACATGGCCTGCTGACACAGACAGGAAGAGGCTCAGAGATCAATCAGGAAACAGTCCAGTACATCAAGAAGAAGATAGAAGAGGATCTGTCTGCAGAGAAAAGTATCAACCTGTTCCACTGTCTGAATGAACTGAATGATCGTTCTCTAGTGAAGCAGATCCAGCAGTCCCTGAGATCAGGAAGTCTCTCCAGAGAGAATCTGTCTCCTGCTCAGTGGTCAGCTCTGGTCTTCATCTTACTGTCATCACAAGAAGATCTGGACGTGTTTGACCTGCAGAAATACTCTGCTTCAGAGGAGGCTCTTCTGAGGCTGCTGCCAGTGGTCAAAGCCTCCAACAAAGCTCTGTAAGTTCAGAGATCATTTAATTTAGTGAATCAGTTATTAATACAATGCTTTCTTCTGAATAACGGTTGTCCTTTCAGGCTGAGTGGCTGTAACCTGTCAGAGAGAAGCTGTGAAGCTCTGTCCTCAGTCCTCAGCTCCCAGTCCTCTAGTCTGAGAGAGCTGGACCTGAGTAACAACGACCTGCAGGATTCAGGAGTGAAGCTGCTGTCTGCTGGACTGGAGAGTCCACACTGTGAACTGAAGACTCTCAGGTCAGAGACAGTACAGTTTGATTTAGCCAGCAATAAAAGTCAATACCAACATCAGCATATAAGGGTGGTGTGGAAATACCATCATCAATAACATCATTGCATTGAAATGAGACACAATACATGTGCCACAATTCACAAAATGACTATTGGCACAAACTTCTTTAAAGCATTTACAAAGAGCTTCAGTTAACATTTTTCGGGCAGCCCCTATTGACTGAAGCGTTTGACCTCCAGCACTCTCTGGAAACGGTGGATTCAGATTGGCTGGGAGTTTTTGCCCCAAGCGGGGGGGGGGGGTTTCAATTAACTCAGTGTCTCGTTAACGAGTGAGGCTCAAATGAAGCGTAAGATGGACAGGCAGTTTGTTGCAGAGTCAGCAGTGAAGCAGGCGTTGTACGGGACCGTTAGAGAGAGGAAGCTGAGCTGGAGGCAAAGCTCTCTATTTACCAGTCCGTCTACGATCAACCCTCACTCACCATCATGAGCTTTAGGTAGTCACTGAAAGGATGACATCACAGATACAAGCAGTCTAAATGAGCGTCAGATTAAAGCTTCTGTAGGCTGACTGGGCCTCAGAGATTGGGTGAGGAGAATGACAATAAAGTTAAATCTGAATCTGAAACAGTGCTGGTTAAACAACATTTTATAATATTATGTTCCAAACACTCTGGATGATTTCTGAAATACGAAATGTATCTCCACAATGAGCAGCCCTGATAGGCCACACTGAGCGTCTGAGACGATCTACCTGGTGGTGTTGGAGGTCTGATGTCCAAACTGTAGTAGAGTGTGTCAGCTGCAGATCTTCTTGTAGTCATCTCTCTGTGTCTTTGTTCACATTATTCTCTATTCCTTTGTTTTAAGATCTATTCATATCAATAAGACCCTTACCATGGCTGTCCATTTGACCTGTTCAGCAGTGACTGGAGTTTTGGGTGTAGAGATGACCCAGAGGTGATGCAGTAATAAGCCCCGCCCCTTCCAGTCCTGGACCCTCAGATTATCTGACGCTTGTTTGTGTGTCTGCAGGCTGTCAGGCTGTCTGATCACAGAGGAAGGCTGTGATGCTCTGGCCTCAGCTTTAAACCCCTCCCATCTGAGAGAGCTGGACCTGAGCTACAATCATCCAGGAGACTCAGGGGGGAGGCTGCTGTCTGCTGGACTGGACACGCTCAGGTATGGAGAGGCACTCAGTCTGATAGAGGAGGTAGAAACTGGCTCCTATGACCTGAAACACCCAGAGCTGATAGACCCGGACTCTTCACACTGTCTGCCGTCAGCTGTAAGCATCAAACACAAATGTTCCACAACTGAGAGGAAACCCCCCCTCAGTGGGTCAATGTTCATCGTGGAACGACCAACAGAAACAGAGTGGGGGGGTTTTAATGTTCACACAGATTTGTCTGATTTAGCACAGGAAGTGACATCATCAATAAATAAACTGATTCATTTATGGATGTTTTATTCTGAGTCCTAGCAAACGTCCAATCAGAAGAGTCTTCCCTGGAATTATTTATCAGTTTGTTGATTTCTCATGGACATTACAAATACTCATCATTACATCAGCAGCAAAGCAACATGGTGAAATCAATACCAAAAGATGAATATGAAACGCACAGTGAACCAAAGACAAACCGTATTTACTGATGCACACAGAGGAGCTGCGTGTCCCCACCTGATCAATGCATGGATAGGAAATCATAGAAATCATTAAAAAACCGGCTGATACAGGAGTGATATGATGGGGGGGTTTGTGGACAGAGATCATTTAAAGACTAACTGAACAACCCCCCCTCCCCCTTCTCTTCTTTCAGCCTGGAGCCTGCTGCAGTCCGGTGGTTGAGGCCAGGTCTCAGGAAGTGTAAGTGTGTTTTTAATCATGAACATCTTCACACTGGGACATCACAGGTACTTTAATAACCTTTAATACCTGCTGTGTCTCATCAGATTCCTGTGGACTCACACTGGACTCAGACACAGTGAACAGAGAACTCCAACTGTCTGACAACAACAGGAAGGTGACGTATGTGAGAGAGGAGCAGAAATATCCTGAGCATCCAGAGAGGTTTGACTCCTGTTCTCAGCTGATGTGTAGAGAAGCTCTGACTGGTCGCTGTTACTGGGAGGTCGAGGTGAAAGGAGAGGTTTTTATATCAGTGACTTACAGAGGAATCAGGAGGAGAGGAGAGAGAGAGGACGGTGGGTTTGGAAGGAATGATCAGTCCTGGAGTCTGCGCTGCTCTGGTGATAGTTACTCTGTTTGGCACAATATGAGAGATACACACTTCTCCTCCTCCTCCTCCTCCTCCTCCTCCTCCTCCTCCTCCTCCTCCTCCTCCTCCTCCTCCTCCCCATCCTCTGGTAGAGTAGCAGTGTATCTGGATCATCCTGCTGGCTCTCTGTCCTTCTACAGAGTCTCCTCTGACACACTGATCCACCTTCAGAACCACATTTACTAACCCTCTCTATGCTGGGTTTGGGTTATTTGGTCTCCCTGGTGCCTCAGTGTCTCTGTGTTCTCTGCAGGAGTGAGACCCCCCCCCCCCCTGCTGAGCATAGATCAGTGTGTACAGGATCACTCACAGCTGATGTTGGTTTCTACATGACTGACCGTCTGTCTGTCCAATCAATCACACCTGTTACCACCAGTACTCAGATCTGTTACTGCTGTAAAAGTACTAATACTACAGTGTAGAAATACTCTGTAGAAGTACTGGGTTCCTGGGATATATAGTATATATTTTATCACTGGATTATAATTAGTGATGCATTCATGTGTTCATCATTTGAACTGTGCCGCCGGTAAAGGTGAAGCTAACTTTAATGTCTTTTATACTCAAAGGTATTTTATACATCCTAATTAGTACATCATTAATCATTATCTTATATTTTCTATTACAAATATGAACCAGCAAGGTACAAACAAATTAAAATATTTGTGGAATAGAAGTATAAAATTGCAGGAAATGGAAGTACTCAAGTACAAGTACCTCCAAATTGTACTTATTACAGTGCTTGAGTAAATGATCTTAGTCACTGTCCTCCTCTGGTTAGATGTTGGTGGTGAAGGTAGACATTAACCCAGATTAAAACTGACCTGAGGCAGATTACAAAGGGAGTGGAAACTCAAAGAAACAACTGAAACTAAGAGAGAGAAACTTTATGATTTCCACCTCCAGAGTTCTGACCAATCAGACGGACTCTTCCTGAGAGCGTTTCCTGCCGCTCCTTCGCCCCTCAGCAGAGACGTTATCTGTGCTCTTTGAAACCAGATCACATAGAAAACAAAGCTTCAGATTCAGAGCGACTCTGGTTTGTAGACAGCGTCTGTGTCTTTGTCTCCAGATGTCTTGCTGTTTCTCCAGATGTATGGATGTTCAGCTTGGTTCTCCTTTTGTAAGAGCACTGAGAGAAATACAGACATCCTTTATGTGTTCACATAGTTTGTTAATGAAGCTGATTCTGAATGATCATAATGAACATTAGTACTGATCGCTGATTAAATAACAAGAATCACTGCCATACTGTCATAATCCCTTTGAGCACTAGAGGGCAGCAGTCACTGTCACTTCAATATAACCCTTCTTAATATTGACCAATCAGTGCTGACTGTGAACACTGGGACAGTTACCATCATGTCTCATTTCATCTGGAGTCAGGATGTACCGGAGGATTCTCTCTGCAGACCAGATTGGTGTGTTGTAATCTTTTAAATCTACAGTAAACATATTCAAATGGAGTTCTGGAGTCTCATGTTCTGACCTGTTTAATTGAATGTGTCGGTATGAATGTGAAACCATTGATCCCAGTTGAAGATGTATTAATGAGATAATGTTGGCGAGCCAGGAGAGGATTGTTCTCTGAACAGAACCCCGACAGAACAATGTGTAACAATCAGCTTTATTTTAAACCCAGTTACCACTGAAATGATTCAGGAGCCATTGTGGTTCTTAAACCAGGCAAAGAGTGTGATACAAGTCTGTCCTCTAAATAATAATAACAATAAAAAGCTAGACAAAATGTGAAACTGGCATCTGAAAGACATTTTATTCAACAAAAAAAACTTGCAAACACCTCCAAGAAAGCATTTCTGTTTCTACGGTGGCCGACAGATCCAAACACCCAAAAAGCTTCCATTATGAGAAAAGCACCGCAGCTTCAGAAACGATGACATAAAAACACAAAAGTGCCAAAATTCTGAGACTTTCAAAAAAGTGAAAACGTTTTTGATTTTCTGAAAGTGAGAATTATCTGATTATTTATTTAAACATCTGAGTGAGCCCCTTTCCACTGACACTGGTTATTAATCTAATTAAATTGAATGCAATGCACACCTTCTGAAGCAAACACCAACTGAGTCAATGAACTAGTTGAATACATGTGTCATTATTATTGAATTGATATCAGATGCAAAAGAAAAAACACAATATTAGCCATTTTAACACCCATATCAGTCCACCACTATTTATTTCTTCATCTCATTTCTCCATAAGAACATTGAATGAAAACCCATGAATTGTAATAAATACAGGTCTAAATATCTAAGAGACAGATAACCATGGCTCTATGCTCCACAGTGTGGAGTTACTGATATAATAAACCCTCAGGAAGTCAAGAAGAATGTGATAAAGTGTTTCCACAGAGTGAGTGTAGCATGGTGTGTGCAGCGTGTCTTCATGGAGAGAACGTAGCGATGACCCTCTGGATCCAGCCCACGTAGTTCCTCACTTTGGTGTAGACCCCGGGGAAGTAGGGGTTAGCGCAGCTGATTCCCCAGGACACGATGCCCTCCAGCTGCCCGTCACAGATCAGAGGCCCCCCGGAGTCCCCCTGAGGGCACAGAGAGACGCCTTCATGCTGCTGTGTACTTCTACTGCACTACAGAGGTACATGGTGTACTTCTACTGCACTTCAGAGAGTACATGTTGTACTTCTACTCCACTACAGTTCAGAGGTACATGTTGTACTTCTACTCTACTACAGTTCAGAGAGTACATGTTGTACTTCTACCCACTACAGAGGTACATGTTGTACTTCTACTCCACTACAGTTCAGAGGTACATGTGTACTTCTACTCCACTACAGTTCAGAGGTACATGGTTGTACTTCTACCCACTACAGTTCAGAGGTACATGGTGTACTTCTACTCCACTACAGTTCAGAGGTACATGGTGTACTTCTACTCCACTACAGTTCAGAGGTACATGGTGTACTTCTACTCCACTACAGTTCAGAGGTACATGGTGTACTTTTACTCCACTGCATGTATTTAATCCCCTTAGTTACTTCACAGATGTGGATGAATGATGTGAAATATAACCAAGTGTTAAATCAGACTTTAGTTCCACCTGGAGTAAATCCACCAGCTACCCTGCAGTATACAAAGTCATTCAAACTAGCTGCACCTTTACCAGCTTTGAGAACACTTTCATGATCAATCATTATAAAACATATCATATATATTATTCTGAAATGGAACAATCTGCACAATGACTACTTTTACTGTCGCTACTTTCACTATATTTTGATGAGAATACTTTTCTACTTTTACTTGAGGAACATTTTGAATGCAGGACTTTTACTGAAACAGAGTATTCCTACACTCTGGTACTTCTACTTTTACTCAAGTACAAGACCTGAGTACTTCTACTTTTACTCAAGTACAAGATCTGAGTACTTCTACTTTTACTAAAGTACAAGGTCTGAGTACTTCTACTTTTACTAAAGTACAAGATCTGAGTACTTCTACTTTAACTCAAGTACAAGACCTGAGTACTGCTACTTTCACTCAAGTACAAGACCTGAGTACTTCTACTTTCACTCAAGTACAAGACCTGAGTACTTCTACTTTTACTCAAGTACAAGATCTGAGTACTTCTACTTTTACTAAAGTACAAGATCTGAGTACTTCTCCCTACTGTTATCTGGCTGCTATCACACTTTTATATTCTATACTTATGCTAAACAATACTGTAACTGTACTTCTTGTCCACCTGGATGTGTACTTTTGTAAATTGTAATTTGTGTAATGTTTATCTTTGATATTTAATGCATGCCTCTTCACTTTGGCTGACAGAGTAAACTGACTCTGGATCAGTCTGCTGCTCTGGGTCAGCGCCAGGACGAGGTGGGACGTAGTGGAGTACAAATACTTTGTTACTGTACTTAAGTACATGTTTCTGGTATAAGTACTTTACTCCACTACTTATTTTACGACTTTTTACTTTGACTTCTTACATTTTGAACACAAATACCTGTACTTTCTACTTCTTCCATGTTCCAAACAGGCTGGTTCCTTTAGTCTGAATGTGTGTTTGGTGGCGTGATCATTATTATTTAGAGTCATTGCGTGCCTATTGATTTGAACACGATCCGTGTATCCATCATTTCCTGGTCTTCTCTAAAGAAGAGGGACCAATGAAAACGTTGTCATGTTGCCGTTGTTCAGCATGGAAACATTCATTAGCTAACAATGACATTATTGTTCTATTAATATAAAGGGAGGTCAGGTACTCTTTAAAACAGCTGCTAGTTATGGGTACTTTTTACTTAAAGTGGACCTATCATGCTATTTTTAGGCAACAGCATAGGTCTCAGATATATAAAAATATAAAAAAATGTCTATGAAGTGTTTTGCTCAAAATACCAAACAGATCACCCATTCTAGCCATGCCTCATATCCCTCTATTTCACTTCCTGTTTCTAAAGTGCTGATTTGGGGTATAAAGGAGGGGGCTGAGCTCATGCGGGACCCGGCAGCTACTGTCTAAACTAAACACTGCCGTGATGAAACGCCATATCATGGATTATCAAGGATTATCTCTGAAACAGTACGGAGCTCAAAGGCTTTCTCTCTTGCCGTTTATACCACAAGGTGAGTTCCTTTTTATTTCCTGCTTCTTCACACACATGCTCTGTGCAGTACAGGTTAGCTCTGAGTGTTAGCAATGCTAATGTAAACATGCACCGACCATATTACGTCCAAAACAGTCGGGCATTGTTTCTGATAGCAACGTTTCTGATAGGCCCGTGGGTGTAAAGCCAGCCTACATTTCCGATATTACGTCATATCGGACGCAAATCTGGATCGGCTCCGTTGTACCCCGTTTTTAGAGATTTGGGTACGGAGAAAAGAGAGAGGGTTTTATTTTCTGACGCTGCGTGAGTTCCCTGACACACCGGGGACACATATTTATGTATAAAAGACATCAAAAAGTGACTTTTGCATGATAGGTCCCCTTTAAGTACATTTCAAGGCCCATACTTCTTTACTTTTACTTGACTAAAGAAGTTTAGTCCATACTTCTACTTTTACCAGAGTATTTTAAACACGAGTATCTGTACTTCTACTTGAGTAAAGGATGTACTTTTGCGTCAGGGTCTTGATCCCCATGTCGGGATCTGTTTTTCTTAACAAAGCCTTGCTGCAAATGGTCCCTTTCTCATCGTGATAAACGGTGCTTCATAGAAACAGAACAGTACCTGACAGGAGTCCTTCCCGCCGTAGGGGAGCCGGCACACAGCATGTTGTTGGTGATCCTCCCCAGTAGTAATATCTGCAGTAATTGATCATCTGCACGTCCACAGAGCGCAGCACTGGAGACAGGGAGTAGCTGTAGATCTGCGTCACCCCCCAACCGCTCACCGTGCACGAGCTGCCCGAGGGGGGGTCCGAGGGGTCCCCCAGCACCGCCTGCTGGACGTAGGAGTTCAGCACCGCCTGCCGGCTCAGCTGGAACAAGGAGAGGATTGTTATCTTAACATTTAGAGATCACACAGAGAATGCTGCTGCAGGCGGGAACCCACTCCTCACATCTGAGTGAAAACACTCTTAGCAAGCGCAAAGAGAGTGCATGTGACAGGAGCCAGAGAGCTAGTGTACTTGACAGGAGCCAGTGCATGTGACAGGAGCCAGAGAGTGAGTGCATGTGACAGGAGCCAGAGAGCTAGTGTACGTGACAGGAGCCAGTGCATGTGACAGGAGCCAGAGAGTTAGTGCATGTGACAGGAGCCAGAGAGTGAGTGCATGTGACAGGAGCCAGAGAGTGAGTGCACGTGACAAGAGCCAGAGAGCAGTGCATGTGACAGGAGCCAGAGAGTGAGTGCACGTGACAAGAGCCAGTGCACGTGACAGGAGCCAGAGAGTGAGTGCATGTGACAGGAGCCAGTGCATGTGACAGGAGCCAGAGAGCTAGTGCACGTAACAGGAACCAGAGAGCTAGTGGACATGACAGGAGCCAGAGAGTTAGTGCACGTGACAGGAGCCAGAGAGCTAGTACACGTGACAGGAGCCAGAGAGCTAGTACACGTGACAGGAGCCAGAGAGCTAGTACACGTGACAGGAGCCAGAGAGCTAGTGTGCATGACAGGAGCCAGAGAGTTAGTGCACGTGACAGGAGCCAGAGAGCTAGTACACGTACAGGAGCCAGAGAGCTAGTGCATGTGACAGGAGCCAGAGAGCTAGTGCACGTGACAGGAGCCATAGAGTTAGTGCACGTGACAGGAGCCAGAGAGTATGGCAAAGAGAAAGGGCCGTGCATGTGAAGGGTCAAAGGTTAGTGCACGGATAAAGATGAGATGTGCACGTGACAGGAGCCAGAGAGTAAGAGAGGAGCCGTGCATGTGACGGGCCAGAAAGGGTGGTAAGAGAGGCAGTGCACGTGACAGAAGCCAGAGAATTAGTGCACGGAGAGAGGGGAGCCGTGCATGTGACAGTAAGTTCCTTAAATCAGGTAATAGTTTTTAATAAGAAGCTCTTCGTGCAGAGTGCGATATGATTAAACATTTTATCATGTATTTGTATTGTAGGCGAAGAGCTGGACTTTAGCACCGCTCACCTTGAGCAGCATGATGTCGTTGTCGAAGGTCCGGTAGTTAAATCCGTGGAGATGAATCTGCGAGACGTTAAAAACCTGCTCAAACCCTTCCACTTTGTTCAGGTTGTGTTCGCTCAGGACGACCTGGATCAGTCCGCTCCTGCACACACAGCAACTCACCTGTTATTATCCAGATCACTCTGATTCTACTTATCTTCAACAGCATGTCTTCTGTCGGACTAGGAGAAAGAAAGCCTCTAAATGCTCATTCAGGAGTTTATTTCACTGACTGTTTGTGTCTGTAGATTTATCCTAAACTCACCAACAGTTAGCATCACGTAACACCTCATTAGCATGTTTAAACAAAACCTGTCAGAAAACTTGTAATATAAAAGATAACTGTCTTAATGTCAGTAATGAAGTGGTGAAGTTTCATGGTGATATCTGTCAGTTGAATATTTGACCCTATGCACCCGCAGGTTAAAGGTATCCTATTATACTATTTTTAGGTTTCAGATATATATAAATATATACAAACATGTCTATGAAGTGTTTTGCTCAAAATACCAAACTGATTCTGGGTCAGTAGCTTTAGAGAGAGAGTAGATCTGATCAGGAGAACTCTCCCAGCAGAAACTCTGCTAAATGCTGCCGTGATTAAACTCCATATCATGTTCCAAACCACATCAAGGATTCTCTCTGAAACAGTATGGAGCTCAAACTCTCTCTCAGGTTTACCACAAGGTGAGTTCCTTTTGATTTCCTGCTTCTTCACACATACTCTCTCCAGTACAGGTTAGCTCTGAGTGTTAGCATGCTAATGTAAACACAGACCATATTACTTCCAGAACACATCTCATTGTTTCTGACAGCAACCTTTCTGATTGGCCAGTGGGTGTAAAGCCCGCCCAAATTTGAGTAATGTCGTTATGACGCAGCAAATCTGGATCAGCTCCGTTGTTCCCCCGTTTTTAGAGATGTGGGTACGGAGGAAAGGGTTAGGGGTTAGGGTTAGGGAAGTCTGACACACCGGGGACACATAGTTATGTAGAAAAGACATCACAAAGTGCACTCTGCATGATAGGAGACCTTTAAAACTGTGTGTGTGTGCAGTACTCACGGTCTCCAGCAGTGGGCGGCCGACACCACCCACTGGCGGTGAACCAACGTCCCCCCGCAGTAATGCCTCCCTTTATACTGCAGGGAGGCCTGGTATTTGACAGAATACGGCACCACCTCCTGCCCCCCGATGATCCTCGCCGGTTTGCCCTCTGCAGGCGGGACTGTTTGTGAGAAAGGGCGGGGTAATGCAGGTCAACCGGAATAGCAACACACCAATTCATAGGGGACATATTTAAAAGCGCTCCGAAAGGAATACAGACTCCTGGGATCTTCTGCTAAACACCTGTAATGTGCAATACACTTCTTTTGGCTAATCTACTATATTTTGTTACTGTAAATTTGAATACATGTATATTTTATTTCTATTGAGATGTTTACATTTTGGATTGTTTATTTCTAGTCTTTTCATTTTTAATGTACAATGATTTGTCTTTTTATGCTGCTGCAATGCAAACATTTCCCAAATTGGGATCAATAAAGTACTTCTTATCTTAAAACATCCTTTTTATAGCATCTCAAACCTTAAAATGTTCACTTAGCAATTCACTACTCGATTTCACTTACTGCCCTTTATTTTATCCCTAATGTGTGCTTTTCTCTATATTTAACATGCTTCGTACCTGCTTTGTCCCTTTTGCTGAAACACTGTACATGTCCCGCTGTGGGATTCTTAAAGAAATTCTGATTTAAATTAGGAGGAACGGGGGTTTGATTTATAAGCAAAGTCCAAATGTAAAACAAATCAATTGGATTTCAAACTGTAATTAATCTGATAACTCAAACGTTAATTGTATAGTGAGTGTGATACAATACAATTCAATTCTGTATACTTGTATATTTATATTGTGTATTAAATATCTATACTCTATAGATACTGTATATTTCCTTCACGATGTATATGTTTATATAATCACTGTTTTTGTTTCTTTTCTACTGTTGATATTTATATGTTTAATGCTTTTACATGTTATGTCTTAATGGTTCAGGTGTAGGTCTCATGTCTTAATGGTTCAGGTGTCAGGTCTCATGTCTTAATGGTTCAGGTGTCAGGTCTCATGTCTTAATGGTTCAGGTGTAAGGTCTCATGTCTTAATGGTTCAGGTGTCAGGTCTCATGTCTTAATGGTTCAGGTGTAAGGTCTCATGTCTTAATGGTTCAGGTGTCAGGTCTCATGTCTTAATGGTTCAGGTGTCAAGGTCTCATGTCTTAATGGTTCAGGTGTAGGTCTCATGTCTTAATGGTTCAGGTGTCAGGTCTCATGTCTTAATGGTTCAGGTGTCAGGTCTCATGTCTTAATGGTTCAGGTGTAGGTCTCATGTCTTAATGGTTCAGGTGTCAGGTCTCATGTCTTAATGGTTCAGGTGTCAGGTCTCATGTCTTAATGGTTCAGGTGTAAGGTCTCATGTCTTAATGGTTCAGGTGTCAGGTCTCATGTCTTAATGGTTCAGGTGTCAGGTCTCATGTCTTAATGGTTCAGGTGTCAGGTCTCATGTCTTAATGGTTCAGGTGTCAGGTCTCATGTCTTAATGGTTCAGGTGTCAGGTCTCATGTCTTAATGGTTCAGGTCAGGTCTCATGTCTTAATGGTTCAGGTGTCAGGTCTCATGTCTTAATGGTTCAGGTGTCAGGTCTCATGTCTTAATGGTTCAGGTGTCAGGTCTCATGTCTTAATGGTTCAGGTGTCAGGTCTCATGTCTTAATGGTTCAGGTGTCAGGTCTCATGTCTTAATGGTTCAGGTGTCAGGTCTCATGTCTTAATGGTTCAGGTGTAGGTCTCATGTCTTAATGGTTCAGGTGTCAGGTCTCATTTCTTAATGGTTCAGGTGTCAGGTCTCATGTCTTAATGGTTCAGGTGTAAGGTCTCATGTCTTAATGGTTCAGGTGTCAGGTCTCATGTCTTAATGGTTCAGGTGTCAGGTCTCATGTCTTAATGGTTCAGGTGTCAGGTCTCATTTCTTAATGGTTCAGGTGTCAGGTCTCATGTCTTAATGGTTCAGGTGTCAGGTCTCATGTCTTAATGGTTCAGGTGTAAGGTCTCATGTCTTAATGGTTCAGGTGTCAGGTCTCATGTCTTAATGGTTCAGGTGTAGGTCTCATGTCTTAATGGTTCAGGTGTAAGGTCTCATGTCTTAATGGTTCAGGTGTCAGGTCTCATGTCTTAATGGTTCAGGTGTAAGGTCTCATGTCTTAATGGTTCAGGTGTCAGGTCTCATGTCTTAATGGTTCAGGTGTAAGGTCTCATGTCTTAATGGTTCAGGTGTCAGGTCTCATGTCTGAAACAGTAGAATAATGCTGAAACCTTTCTTTTAAATCAGGGGTCTCAAACCCAGGGCCCGGGGGCCAAATCCGGCCCGTGACTTCATTTCATGTGGCCCCACAAGAGCTTGCAAAGAATATAATATGTTTATTATACGGTTACATGACGATTTACAGAAGCACGTTGCCCATAAACTACATGTCCCACAATGCATCTCAAATTTGACTTTTTTCTTAGAATTTGACCTTTTATCAAAATGTCACTTCCTTTTTTTTAATTTTGACTTTTTTTCCAGAATTTGGCTTTTCTTTTAAATCATTTTGTGGCATGCGCACTGAAGAGACTTGCAACGATTTGCCCAGACTTCTGCTTTCAGACGTAGTTCATTAGGAAGTTATTACCCTATCCCAGAATAATCCAATGCAGAGGCAATAATGGAATATAATACATTATTTTATATATATTATATATTTATATATGTATTTTTATATAGTCTTAAAGTTACAACCGGCCCTTTGAGTGCAACCATAATGCTGATGTGGCCCGCCATGAAATTGAGTTTGACCCCCTGCTTTAAATAATTAGTTAAATACTGTCCCTTACCGGGAAACTGCTAAACCGCCTTGTTATTATCGAGCTGTATTTTAAATCTTATTACGCACATAGTTATTAAAACGTACCTGAAACGGCGACGGTCAGAAGCAGCAGCACAGCGCAGCCTCTCACTGCCGACATGTTTTCACTGAACATCTGTAATAAAGAAACTGGACTTTTAATCACTTCGCATGAGATCTAAATATCTTTTCAATTCATACAAATTGTAAAAAAAAAAAAGGAAATCCACCACCAGATTTCTTCTCAGTTGACCCCTCAAAGCATTTACACATATTTTTATTTTATTTAAGTTACGAAAATGGAACAAAAAGTTTACAACCCGAGCTACATCTTGGGAAACAGAATGTATCGTCATTTTAACCCATTTATTAGAGAGTAACCCGTGAATATAAGTTATTCATTTTGAGCGTAGAGAGAAATGATCAGCTTACCTGTGCAGATTCTCCGCCTGCTCACCTGGGCTCTGCAGCTGCCTTTTATACAGAGACTTGTCCTCGTTCACATCTTTTGTTGAAATTGTCTTTTGGTCTGTTTTGTTCAGAGGAATCTCACGCTGCAACAAAGAGTTTGACCTACTATGAGACAAAGTGTATTATCTCTGTTTCTAAGCTCTGCTGCTCACCTGGGATATAGAGAACATAGAGAAATATGTCCAGGGCCTCCATGATATGAGGGAGTTATCGCAAAGTGATTATTCATGATTGAGACACATGTGCGTTTGTAGTGGATACATATATATATTTAAGTGACAAATGCGTTGTTAAAAGAAAGTTAAAGAAAGTAAAAATCAACAGTTCAAGCTCAATGGCTCTAACCCAGGTGAGTCCAAACTACGGCCCGCGGTCCATTTTGAAACGTCCCTCAGCTAATTCAAAAAGTATAATGCAATACGGCCCTCAAATAAACTTGTGCTTGTCATATATTGTACTTCTTAAATATATATGTAATATATATTACACAGTATGCATGTGTTATAAAGCCCACTTTTTAAGTAAATGATGTCCATTAAAGTTGGAAAAGATGTCAAACAAATCTTAGTTGATTAAAAAAAGCCCAATAACTTATTTCCATAACAAGCTTGAAATCTTCCCTTCATATTTCCTCTTTTTATAAGCAATCTGAAGCTTCTGTTTTAAGGAATGAGCTGCTAACACGTCTTATAACTAAATAAAGTAAACCCTCTGGAGAGCTGGGATGTTTCTTAAAGCATATTCAAGTATCAAGAATCATTGACCTACATTTGATTGATTTAGCTAACTTAACTTAACTGATAAGGCAGTATACCTCTAGTGAGCGGCCCAGCCCTTCGTATGTTTTTCTGTATGTGGCCCTCAGTGAAAAAAGTTTGGACACCGCTGCTTTAAAGGGACACGCACCAACCAGGAAGCCCAGGAAATGACTACAATAGAAACAAAACAACAACAAAGAAATGACAACAAAAAGAGACGAAGTGTCTACAGAGACACAGAACTAACAGACACGGCACAGGAGCTGGAGGAGGAGCTGGAGGCTTTTCTTTATCTGTTTCCTCTCTGAAAGCAGAACAGCTGAGAGTGTTATTTTCTGTCTGGACGGTCAGCAGAGTGACTCCCAGGAGAGCATGGTAACTGTTGGTTTTGCATTATAACAATGGTGCAAATCCCTCATGATTTCACTTTAACACGTGAGGGGATTTAAAGAGGTGTCGATTGTGCTTCTTCAAAACCATCTTTTAGTTATTCACAGCTTCTACTTGTTGAACACCATGGTTAGCAACTCCCTGCAGATATTATACATAACAACTCCAACTCTAAATCTGAATCTGACTCTGATACGTTTGTGAGCGCTGAGTCTCATGATGAGAAGGACCTTCATGTCGACTCGGTTCCTCCCTGAGAGGAGGGTCCTCTTACAGGAGGAGGAGCCTCCATCACAGGGTCCCCTTACAGGAGGAGGAACCTCCATCACAGGGTCCTCTTACAGGAGGAGGAACCTCCATCACAGGGTCCCCTTACAGGAGGAGGAGCCTCCATCACAGGGTCCCCTTACAGGAGGAGGAACCTCCATCACAGGGTCCCCTTACAGGAGGAGGAACCTCCATCACAGGGTCCTCTTACAGGAGGAGGAACCTCCATCACAGGGTCCCCTTACAGGAGGAGGAGCCTCCATCACAGGGTCCCCTTACAGGAGGAGGAGCCTCCATCACAGGGTCCCCTTACAGGAGGAGGAACCTCCATCACAGGGTCCCCTTACAGGAGGAGGAACCTCCATCACAGGGTCCTCTTACAGGAGGAGGAACCTCCATGACAGGGTCCCCTTACAGGAGGAGGAGCCTCCATCACAGGGTCCTCTTAACGGAGGAGGAACCTCCATCACAGGGTCCTCCTACAGGAGGAGGGGCCTCCATCACAGGGTCCCCTTACAGGAGGAGGAGCCTGTTAAAATAAGATAAAGGCACTTTATTGATCCCAAATTGGGAAATGTTTGCATCGCTGCAGCATAAAAAAAAGGCATTGCACATAAGTAAAAATTAAAGTGTAGAAATAAACAATACTAGAAATATTTGATCACACGTTTAAAATACTAGTATTTATATTACTTGTATTTTGGGCGGACATTAAGCCAATACATTTGTGCTGTTGTAAAAAATGTTGGTTAGAGAAAATACTTTTTACTTTATTATAACAGGATCTCTGAATTATTGGCATGAAGTCTCGGACCCTCAGCCTCTCTATGATGTGTGACATACTGTATGCTCGTATGGTAGCATTATAGTTATTATTATAACAAATACATGATATCTCATTAGGCTGCAGTAATCAGATTCCTTTATAAGTCCCACAGAGGGGAGATGTGCTGCTAATGAATATTACATATTTGCTTTTATTTATCTTCATTTCTCTCGTGTGTATATAAACCTAACATACTTTGAATGCTTTTTTGTCAATAACGTTTTAGTGTATTTCCGTTAACACCCAACACTTGGAGTAAAGAGATCTATTTATAAAAACAGAAACTCCCCGTTGATCAGCTGATGATATTCTTGTATTTTAGGGAAATCTTAAAAAGGAAACGTTGATTTTACGAGAAGTGAGGCCAGTGTTCCTGGCACTGATAAAGAATCTGAGACACTCGTCTCGTCTTACAGAGAAGCTCTTTGTCACGGAGCCATGATTCTGACTCTGGGACATGAGAAGCTTCCAGATCCATGTTTAATGACGGCTGGACCTCGATATAAACAACAAATAAAGTCCTGTAATCAGTGGAAACCCTCGTTAGTTAGATAGGAGCTTCAATCACAAGCAGCAGGTGGAGAAACTCTTTATAATATCACCATGAAACTTCCCCACTTCATTACTGACATTTATATTACAAGTTCTCTGATCAAATCAATGTTTTGTTATTGTCCGAGGGAATGCAAATGCTCATGTGCAAATGTCTACGTTTTTTACAATGAATGAATTAACGTTGATGGGTTATTCAAAACCTTAGTTTGTCCACTTGCATATAATACTGATACTAGATTTTTACCACGGTGTACTTGTTTGTTTATATTCTTACTTGTTGATTGGCGTATGGAGAAAAAAAGGGGGGACCCAGGAGGGAGCCTTGTGGGACCCCATTGGTGATGCATCGATTACGTTTGGTGAATTTAGGGGACATCTGTAGATACTCATAAACTGTTTTCAGATGTCAAAGTGTTTGATATCTGAGTAAAAGGGATTTTCTTTCAAGATCTGAGTTTAAACCCAGAATTCTGACTTTAGAATCAGAAACTGGATTATTACCGGATAGGTTAGCACGTACGAGGAATTTAACTTGGTTTTGTGGTGCATACATACAAATAAAAGAAAAATGTAAAACACAGATAGAAAACTATTTGAAGAAAATAGTAATAACATTAAAAAACATTTAAAAAATATAGTGAAATATAGCAGTATACACTTTGGGGAAGAATTTATTCCGAGAACTCAAAAAATATTTCTCTTCTGGTCCAATCTCAAAAGAAAATTGCATGTAGCCCTAAGCCTCTTCTGTAATACACAAATGATCAGGCTCTTGGAAGTTTTCTTTCCACTAGTTTGGAAAAACACAGCAAGACAGCCAAACATCTT
>CM062267.1:680637-703137 GCA_031216635.1 Dissostichus eleginoides | reverse complement strand
GACAGGTGAGCAGACATGTGAGCAGAAGCTGTCAGAGAGTTGAGCGTGAACACGGCTCACAGCATTAAAAAAGACACAGAAGAACATGATGTGCATGAATGTAATGCATCATGTTTGTTTGCTGGATAAAAAGAATGAAGGGATTTATTTTGGGGGTGTAACACAGGGAGTCTTTTTTAACAATTGATGGTTTTGTGTTCCTTGAGCAGCAGAATATGATGGTCTCCTCGCTCCGGATCAATGTTCAAGGTTCAAGGTTTTTATTTAGTCATACGAGCATAGCTTCAGTGTAGTTATGCCGATGAAGATCTTAGGTCACAGGCTCCTCCAACAGAGCAACACAATAAAACTGATAAAAAGAAACATAGTGCAAGGAAATAGTAAATCAAAAACAAATCAAAAGTGAAATAGTGCAATAAGAGTCTATATGCAAGTTATTGGAATATGATATATTAGATAAATAATTTCTAAGTAGCAGATGAATGTTATGGATGTTGTTTCAACAGTTCAGGTGTTTAACAGTCTCATTGCCTGTGGGATGAAGCTGTCAATGTTCCTCTCTGATGGTTTCCATTGATCTGCTGATTGTTTCTTTATGAGCGGCTGTGTTGGCTGATGTTGCAGCTGCAGTAATAACTGCTCGCTCCCTGTGAATCCTCTCCCTGTGAATCCTCTCCCTGTGAATCCTCTCAGAACATCCATAACATTCATCTGTATTCATCAATATTCCAATTACTTGCATATAGACTATTCTTGCACTATTTCTATTATATTCTGTTTTATTTGTATTTTCTTGCATTATTTTATCTGTTTTATTGTGTTGCACTGTTGGAGGAGCCTAAGATTTTCATTGCTATAACCACACTGTAGCTCTGTACAAATGACAATAAAAGCCTTGAAACCTTGAAACCTTGAAACCTTGAAACCTTGAAACCTCTGTGATTCCTCTCTGTATTCCCTGTGTCTGCAGGTCAGAACGCTCGTATCGTGGGAGGCTACGCTCCGGTGCCGTACCTGATAAACTACATTGTTTCCATCCAGACGACTCAGCGGCAGCATGTGTGCGGGGGGGCGCTGATCAACAAGCACTGGGTCCTCACCGCCGCTCACTGCAACATCGGGTAATCAATCATTATTTATCATTTACATCTAACCAGTACCCTACGGTGGCCGACAGGTGGATACATGCTACAATATCCAAGAACTCTTCATCAGGAGAAGCAGCTTCAGAGAGGATGCAGATATAAGCTGGGAGAACAGGGGACACATGGCAGCGTTTACTGAAAGACCAGGGGACACTAAAGAGTGTGGTCTCCAGCTGTGTGCATCACTCTTTAGTGTCCACTGGTCTCCCAGCTGTGTGCGTCACTCTTTATTGTCCCCTGGTCTCCAGCTGTGTGCATCACTCTTTAGTGTCCACTGGTCTCCCAGCTGTGTGCGTCACTCTTTAGTGTCCCCTGGTCTCCAGCTGTGTGCGTCACTCTTTAGTGTCCCCTGGTCTCCAGCTGTGTGCGTCACTCTTTAGTGTCCACTGGTCTCCCAGCTGTGTGCGTCACTCTTTAGTGTCCCCTGGTCTCCAGCTGTGTTTGTCACTCTTTAGTGTCCCCTGGTCTCCCAGCTGTGTGCGTCACTCTTTAGTGTCCCCCCTAAAGAGTGATAGCTGTGTGCGTCACTCTTTAGTGTCCCCCCTAAAGAGTGATAGCTGTGTGCGTCACTCTTTAGTGTCCCCTGGTCTCCCAGCTGTGTGCGTCACTCTTTAGTGTCCCCTGTTCTCCCAGCTGTGTGCGTCACTCTTTAGTGTCCCCTGGTCTCCAGCTGTGTGCGTCACTCTTTAGTGTCCCCTGGTCTTTTAGTAAACGCTGCATGTCTCCTCAAGTTGCTGAATGTCCTCTAAACGCTGCATGTCTCCTCAAGTTGCTGAATGTCCTCTAAACGCTGCACGTGTTGCTGAAGATGTTTCTTCATGAGGAACATTTGGGTTTTTGTATCTGCATCCTTTCTGAAGCTGCTTCTCCTGATGAAGAGGTTTGGGCCGTTGTAGCATGTTAGCACCTGTTAGCACCTGTTAGCACCTGTTAGCACCTGTTAGCACCTGTTAGCACCTGTTAGCACCTGTTAGCACCTGTTAGCACCTGTCAACACCAAGTTAATTCAGTGTAAAACCTGGGTATAAAGGCTGCGTACCTTCAGGAAAACAGAGTTGTAACAAAGCCGGGACACAGTACCCTGCTCTCCTTTGTGTCCTGATGGGACACAGTACCCTGCTCTCCTTTGTGTCCTGACGGGACACAGTACCCTGCTCTCCTTTGTGTCCTGATGGGACATAGTACCCTGCTCTCCTTTGTGTCCTGACGGGACACAGTACCCTGCTCTCCTTTGTGTCCTGACGGGACACAGTACCCTGCTCTCCTTTGTGTCCTGACGGGACACAGTACCCTGCTCTCCTTTGTGTCCTGACGGGACACAGTACCCTGCTCTCCTTTGTGTCCTGACGGGACACAGTACCCTGCTCTCCTTTGTGTCCTGATGGGACACAGTACCCTGCTCTCCTTTGTGTCCTGATGGGACATAGTACCCTGCTCTCCTTTGTGTCCTGACGGGACACAGTACCCTGCTCTCCTTTGTGTCCTGACGGGACACAGTACCCTGCTCTCCTTTGTGTCCTGATGGGACACAGTACCCTGCTCTCCTTTGTGTCCTGATGGGACACAGTACCCTGCTCTCCTTTGTGTCCTGACGGGACACAGTACCCTGCTCTCCTTTGTGTCCTGATGGGACACAGTACCCTGCTCTCCTTTGTGTCCTGATGGGACACAGTACCCTGCTCTCCTTTGTGTCCTGACGGGACACAGTACCCTGCTCTCCTTTGTGTCCTGACGGGACACAGTACCCTGCTCTCCTTGTGTCCTGATGGGACACAGTACCCTGCTCTCCTTTGTGTCCTGACAGGACACAGTACCCTGCTCTCCTTTGTGTCCTGACGGGACACAGTACCCTGCTCTCCTTTGTGTCCTGATGGGCCACAGTACCCTGCTCTCCTTTGTGTCCTGATGGGACACAGTACCCTGCTCTCCTTTGTGTCCTGATGGGACACAGTACCCTGCTCTCCTTTGTGTCCTGATGGGACACAGTACCCTGCTCTCCTTTGTGTCCTGATGGGACATAGTACCCTGCTCTCCTTTGTGTCCTGATGGGACATAGTACCCTGCTCTCCTTTGTGTCCTGATGGGACTCTTTGTAAAGAATTCGACACGACAATAAAGTGAGACGGCCCGTTGACGTGTGATCACTCTGGACGTCTCTGCGTGTCAACGCTCAGGCGGGAACAGGATCTCATGAGAACATCCCGGGTCAGATAACAGGAACAATGAGCTCTGAGCGTGAATCTGACACAACAACACCTCCAGGTTCCTCAGAAACATCTGCTCAGACAGAACTGGATTCAATCATTCAGAGGTTTTATTCTCATGTGCACAGCAGATTCTGGGAGTGAACAATCGGAAAGGCTCCAACAACAAGTCAAGACAAAAATGCATCTATACTTCACTGTTTGAGCTTTGCATGTGTGTAGACAATAACAACAACATCCATCCATCCATCCATCCATCTTTTCCCGCTTATCCCGCTTAAACCTCTCCACCACGGTAAGGTGCTGGTTCTTCAGAGAGGTTAACAACAACATAACAATACAAATTGATCCGTTTCCTCCGATTCCAATATCACAAATGACTAATTCGCCTCATAGGTCTTTACAATCAATGCAGCAACAACACGCTCTGTCTTTAGACCCCCAAATAAATACATAAAAACCACGGCAGGAAACATACGATGACTGAAAGGTGGATCTATGAGCTGTTAACATATATGGAATATTTAATGAAATCTGACGTCTTGTGTTTGTTGTGATTAATCAAAACAAATGGATTTACATGGATTTACTTAAAACTAGCTAATAGTTACCATATCTAAAGTATCGTGAGTAAACCGCGAGGGTTTTGTGAGAAATTCTGAGAGATAATACGATGAACTAACTGTGATTTAAAACATTCAGACATCAAATGTAATGCCTTAAAACATTCTGTAAGAGGTTTTCTTATTTAGTAGAAGTTTGTTTAATCAAAACTAATTCCAACAGCAATAAGATCAGCCTGTAATCACAGCGATCACGAGATGTCTTCTACGAATAACACAGTATCGTCTGCATAGAGTCGAATATCACAACTTCTTAAACACACAAGACATAACAAGTAAATGATCTTTCTCTCTTGCCTTTAACTTCTCACTAGCTATGATAACACTTGCCCTGTAGCTCAATACACTCTCTCACTAAACACTTATTGGTCTCTACAGAATGAGCCACGGGAAAGAATTAAGGTGATTTTTAAAGGTCTTTTTGCCTTTAATTAACAGTCAACATTAAAGTTGAAGACGGATTACTTCACTACAGCCACAGAATTAGGCTTCAATAAAAACACTTCCATGTTTTCATCCTTCTTGTTGTAAACTATCCCCTCTGTCCTCAGAAGCTTCAGCGCTAAAGCCCGCTAAAAACATGATTCCATCAAGACTTTTCAGTCATTTAAATCTATACTTTAAAGTACTATCCCTGCACTAAACGTATGTATGTGTCTCTGCAGGGTGAAGAACATGATGATAGTAGCAGGAGATTATTCTCTGGCCATCTATGAAGGCACAGAGCAGCAGATCCTGCCCCAGCTGCTGGTACCCCACCCCGGATACAACAGCACCAACACAGACAGCGACATCATGCTCATCAAGGTACAACTCAACGGTTTCTGGTCGTTATCCGTGTCTGTGGTTAACACAAGATGAAGAGATCTTAACGCTTTGTTCTAAGACTTAAAATACGTCAGTAAATACCCTACTGGTGGATTTAAGTATGAGGGTTGATAACAAGTGTCTAAATGCAACCTAGTCTCACGGCATTTCGTGTTATAGACACGAAATTAATTTAATCTATTGATTCGTGTTCACCGACACGATTATCGCATTTTTTTCGTGTCACACAGAACGATTTTAATAGCAATGTATTTCTATTGGTAGTGTGTTTCGTGCCTGCACCACATCTTTTTGTCCGGTCGGGTCTTGGAAGACCAGACGCTGTGTGGTTCATAAAAACATGTTCTTACTCAATATCTTACCCTAAGCCTAACCCTAACCCTTTTATTTTAAATTGTATAATGTCGGAGTTTTTTGGGCGTCCGCAAGGAAAATAAATGGCTCAGAGCCTCAGAATACTGACATCTGTATTTTTGTATCTGTTTTTCCTTATAATTTGTTATTATTTACATTGCTTTTAAAATCGTTCTGTGTGACACTAAAAAATTGGGGAAATCGTGGTGGTGCCGTGAAGTCATGTGACCGTGCTGAAGTTCCTTTATAGCCCAACATTAGCCTCCTTTAGCTTAGCGGTGGTGCCGTGAAGTCATGTGACCGTGCTGTAGTTCCTTTATAGCCCAACATTAGCCACCTTTAGCTTAGCGGTGGTGACGTGAAGTGATGTGACCGTGCTGTAGTTCCTTTAAGCCCAACATTAGCCACCTTTAGCTTAGCGGTGGTGACGTGAAGTCATGTGACCATGCTGTAGTTCCTTTATAGCCCAACATTAGCCTCCTTTAGCTTAGCGGTGGTGACGTGAAGTCATGTGACCGTGCTGTAGTTCCTTTATAGCCCAACATTAGCCCTTTAGCTTAGCGGTGGTGACGTGAAGTCATGTGACCGTGCTGTAGTTCCTTTATAGCCCAACATTAGCCGCCTTTAGCTTAGCGTGGTGACGTGAAGTCATGTGACCGTGCTGTAGTTCCTTTATAGCCCAACATTAGCCTCCTTTAGCTTAGCGGTGGTGACGTGAAGTCATGTGACCGTGCTGTAGTTCCTTTATAGCCCAACATTAGCACTTTAGCTTAGCGGTGGTGACGTGAAGTCATGTGACCGTGCTGTAGTTCCTTTAAAGCCCAACATTAGCCACCTTTAGCTTAGCGGTGGTGACGTGAAGTCATGTGACCATGCTGTAGTTCCTTTATAGCCCAACATTAGCCTCCTTTAGCTTAGCGGTGGTGACGTGAAGTCATGTGACGTGCTGTAGTTCCTTTATAGCCCAACATTAGCCCCTTTAGCTTAGCGGTGGTGGTGAAGTCATGTGACCGTGCTGTAGTTCCTTTATAGCCCAACATTAGCCTCCTTTAGCTTAGCGGTGGTGACGTGAAGTCATGTGACCGTGCTGTAGTTCCTTTATAGCCCAACATTAGCCACCTTTAGCTTAGCGGTGGTGACGTGAAGTCATGTGACCGTGCTGTAGTTCCTTTAAAGCCCAACATTAGCCACCTTTAGCTTAGCGGTGGTGACGTGAAGTCATGTGACCGTGCTGTAGTTCCTTTATAGCCCAACATTAGCCACTTTTAGCTTAGCGGTGGTGACGTGAAGTCATGTGACCGTGCTGTAGTTCCTTTAAAGCCCAACATTAGCCACCTTTAGCTTAGCGGTGGTGACGTGAAGTCATGTGACCATGCTGTAGTTCCTTTATAGCCCAACATTAGCCTCCTTTAGCTTAGCGGTGGTGACGTGAAGTCATGTGACCATGCTGTAGTTCCTTTATAGCCCAACATTAGCCTCCTTTAGCTTAGCGGTGGTGACGTGAAGTCATGTGACCGTGCTGTAGTTCCTTTATAGCCCAACATTAGCCACCTTTAGCTTAGCGGTGGTGATGTGAAGTCATGTGACCGTGCTGTAGTTCCTTTATAGCCCAACATTAGCCGCCTTTAGCTTAGCGTGGTGACGTGAAGTCATGTGACCGTGCTGTAGTTCCTTTATAGCCCAACATTAGCCTCCTTTAGCTTAGCGGTGGTGACGTGAAGTCATGTGACCGTGCTGTAGTTCCTTTATAGCCCAACATTAGCCACTTTTAGCTTAGCGGTGGTGACGTGAAGTCATGTGACCGTGCTGTAGTTCCTTTAAAGCCCAACATTAGCCACCTTTAGCTTAGCGGTGGTGACGTGAAGTCATGTGACCATGCTGTAGTTCCTTTATAGCCCAACATTAGCCTCCTTTAGCTTAGCGGTGGTGACGTGAAGTCATGTGACCGTGCTGTAGTTCCTTTATAGCCCAACATTAGCCACCTTTAGCTTAGCGGTGGTGACGTGAAGTCATGTGACCGTGCTGTAGTTCCTTTATAGCCCAACATTAGCCACTTTTAGCTTAGCGGTGGTGACGTGAAGTCATGTGACCGTGCTGTAGTTCCTTTAAAGCCCAACATTAGCCACCTTTAGCTTAGCGGTGGTGACGTGAAGTCATGTGACCATGCTGTAGTTCCTTTATAGCCCAACATTAGCCTCCTTTAGCTTAGCGGTGGTGACGTGAAGTCATGTGACCGTGCTGTAGTTCCTTTATAGCCCAACATTAGCCACCTTTAGCTTAGCGGTGGTGCCGTGAAGTCATGTGACCGTGCTGTAGTTCCTTTATAGCCCAACATTAGCCACCTTTAGCTTAGCGGTGGTGACGTGAAGTCATGTGACCGTGCTGTAGTTCCTTTAAAGCCCAACATTAGCCACCTTTAGCTTAGCGGTGGTGACGTGAAGTCATGTGACCGTGCTGTAGTTCCTTTAAAGCCCAACATTAGCCTCCTTTAGCTTAGCGGTGGTGACGTGAAGTCATGTGACCGTGCTGTAGTTCCTTTAAAGCCCAACATTAGCCTCCTTTAGCTTAGCGGTGGTGACGTGAAGTCATGTGACCGTGCTGTAGTTCCCTTATAGCCCAACATTAGCCTCCTTTAGCTTAGCGGTGGTAAAGTATTATATTATTTAACACTTAAACATTTATGTTCTCGCTGTTTGTATTGTTATTATAGTGCATGTATTCTTAGTCATTGTTGCTATTAAAGTAGTTTCTATGCTTTTATTTTGAAGGCATGTTTGGGAACCTGGTGTAATTGTATATCTTGAAGACAGGTGGGAGTTGAGCACCAGGAGGAACATGGTTTTTTGCCAGGGTAATTCAACAGGAAGGAAAGACATAGGAAAGACTAAAGGAAAGAAACATAGGAAACGTGTTCTTTGTATTTGATATTTGTTGGAATAAAACGCACAAACGGAGATCCTTGTCTGGACTTGGATCATTGCCCTGCGTCAGATTAACTAACTGGTGCCTCAGCGGCATTTTAAGTGAATTATCTGTTTTATTTCTATATGATTTTGGCCGCTACAATAGCTATATGCTCATTATTGCTCCATCCATTTCAAAAGTTTGCTAACAAATTATTTCAGTATTATAAAGTAAAATTGAACTGTGCCTGTGGGTATGTATATATTATTATGTACACTTATTGTAATTTTTTGTTTGGCTATAATGATTGGATGACCATTTTAGTTTTCATTTCATACAGCACTGTAAATTGCATGAAATGATGAGCTGTTCTGTTTTTGTTTTGTTGTATGTATGTGTATGTATGTTTTGTGCGTGTGAGGACCCCAGGAAGAATAGCCAACGCTCATGCTAGTGCTAATGGGGATCCTAATAAAGAAATAAAGACATCTGTCCCTTTGTCCTGCCCCCTGCAGCTGAAGGCCCCGGTCTACCTCAACAGCTTCGTCTCCATCGCCCTGCTGCCTCGACACGGCGCCTCCATCTCTGAGGGCAGCATGTGCCGGGTGTCGGGGTGGGGGTACACCAGCCCCAGCGGGGGGCAGATCCCCTCCACGCTGCGCACCGTCAGGCTGCCCATCGTCTCCTCACTGATGTGCAACAGCAGCCAGTCGTTCAACGGGAGGATCACGGAGAACATGCTCTGTGCCGGGTTCAGCATCGGGGGGAAGGACGCCTGCCAGGTGAGGGGTCACCTGAGGTCACCTGAGGTCGCCTGAGGTCACCTGAGGTCACCTGAGGTTACCTGAGGTCACCTGAGGTCACCTGAGGTCGCCTGAGGTCACCTGAGGTCGCCTGAGGACACCTGAGGTCGCCTGAGGTCACCTGAGGGTACCTGAGGTCACCTGAGGTCACCTGAGGTTACCTGAGGTTAACAGAATTTCAAAATAAAACCGGAAACTAGACACACAAAACTAAGATGGTGACCCTCTGTGTTTCAGGGGGACTCCGGGGGTCCTCTGGTCTGCGAGGGCCGGATATACGGCCTGGTGTCCTGGGGCTACGGCTGTGCGGACGCTCAGTATCCCGGAGTCTACACGGCCGTGTCCAAGTTCCGCCGCTGGATAGACAACACCATCTTCAGCTACTACAGCCGCTGCACCAGCGAGTAGACACAGCCGCTGCAGCAGCGAGTAGACACAGCCGCTGCAGCAGCGAGTAGACACAGCCGCTGCAGCAGCGAGTAGACACAGCCGACTGACATCTCATTAAAGGTCTCCTATTGTACTGTTCTTAGGCATATATTATAGCTCACAAATATATAAAAACATGTCTCTGAAGTGTCCTGCTCCGAACCCCAAACAGATCCTTGTAGCCTCGTCCCCTCTCTTCCAGCTGTTACTAAGGACATGTCTCTGAAGTGTCCTGCTCCAAACCCCAAACAGATCCTTGTAGCCCCCCCCCCTCTCTTCCAGCTGTTACTAAAGAGCTGACTCTGGGTCTGTAGCTTTAGAGAGAGAGTAGATCTCATCAGGAGAACTCTCCCAGCAGAAACTCAGCTAAATGCTGGCGTGATGAAACTCCATATCATGTTCCAAACCACATCAAGGGTTCTCTCTGAAACAGTATGGAGCTCAAACTCTCTCTCTCTCTCAGGTTTACCACAAGGTGAGTTCCTTTTGATTTCCTGCTTCTTCACACATACTCTCTCCAGTACAGGTTAGCTCTGAGTGTTAGCATGCTAATGTAAACACAGACCATATTACTTCCAGAACACGTCTCATTGTTTCTGACAGCAACCTTTCTGATTGGCCCGTGGGTGTAAAGCCCGCCCACATTTTAGTAATGTCGTCATGACGCAGCAAATCTGGATCAGCTCCGTTGTTCCCCGTTTTTAGAGATGTGGGTACGGAGGAAAAGAGAGAGGACATTTTGTGAGTCTCCTGACACACCGGGGACACACCGGGGACACACCGGGGACACATGGTGATGTAGAGAAGACATCACTTTGTGAGTCTCCTGACACACCGGGGACACACCGGGGACACATGGTTATGTAGAAAAGACATCAGAACGTGCATTTTGCATGATAGGAGACCTTTAAAACTCTTCATTTTAATTCTGTAATATATTCAATCTGTGCACATTTCATTATTTGTTTGCATAGTTTGACATGTCTGGAATCAGTTGTGGTTTTATGGGCTCTATGTGCCGGGTATCTGTTGGTGCTAAGCTAAGCTAACCACCAAAGTGATTTCAAAGTGTTCCTTTAATGATCAGCCGTTTGATTAAACTGGTTCTGTAAGGTGGTGTTAACCTTCAGATCCCACCTGCACATTTCACTCACATGAAAAGAAAGAATTGAAAGATTCGCTCAAAAAAGTTAGAATATTGAGATTTTCTGAAAAAAGTAAAAATGTTATGATTTTGTGAACAAAGTTAGAATTTTGAAATTTTCAGAAAAATGTAAGAATGTTTTGATGTTTTTGAAAAAGTAAAACATTTTTTTTTTTAAGTAAGAATATTTCTCTATTTGTTCAGAAATATTTCCTCAAGTTGCTGAATGTTCTCTAAACGCTGCATGTGTTGTTGCTGAAGATGTTTCTTCATGTGGAACATTTGGGTTTTAATACCTGTATCCTTTCTGAAGCTGCTCCTCCTGATGAAGAGTTATTGATCGTTATGTGTTCACCTGTTTGCCTCCGTAACTCTTAATTAAAAAGGACATATCGACCACATTTACCACACGTCAAGAATGAGGTGCCATATGTTAAAGTCACTGCTCATGGAGAACATTTAGAAACACCGTAAGCCGATCATGTGATGCTGCACATCTGTAAATATAATGCAATCACATCCACACTCTTCACTTGAACTGGAAATCAAATCAAATCTTTGAACATTTGATGATAAAAGTTTAACAAATCTAAACATTTCTGTTGATTCTTGAGAAAAAACAAACAGATCTAAAGATGTTTTCTTGGGCCTTCTTTATTTTTCACGTTATCACTGATTATCTGATGTGAAAGTAGAGATTTCCGCTCCCAGTGCTGCTGGGTTTGTCTCTGGATCTCAACATATGATCATCTCTATTGATTGTGTGACTCCATCCAGAGGATAGAACACATATTTACCAGGTGAGGAAAAACTCTCCTTAAGGTACAACGAGTTAAATCCCTTTCACAAGATTCAAAGATTCAGATGCTTTACGGTGCGTCCACACGGCAGCGTGCGTTGAAGCTTGCCGGTGGGCGTGTCTGGCGTGCGACCAACAACCAATCACATTAATCTCCCACCCGGACACACAAGCACGCGGTTTGATTGGCTAGAGCTTGTACTGGCATACGAGTTGATTGGCTGGTGCTTCCGTCGACGCTTGAAAAGTTGAACTTTTCTCAACTTTCGAAGCGAGCTACGGAGGAGGCAAAGCAACGCGACCACAATGCAGTTCGGCAAAGCGGGACGTCACCCCATTCAAAGTGAACGTACCGTTAGTGTCTACAGCTCCTCTGAAAACATACTGAAGAGATACAGACATAAAAGAGTGCAAGGAGGAATAGAAATAAAGGTGTAGAGTGGTTCATACTTTAACACAGTAAAATACATTAAAATGTTATTTAAAAAACGTTTCTAAATTAAAAATGTTTGCAATAATATAGGTATAAACAAACAATTAATAAGAACATGACCAACATTTTTTTGTGAATGAATATGTGCCGTATATCTGAATTCAAAAGAGTAGGGTCTGTGCAGTTTTACAGTGGAGTGGTAGAACATGTGGAAAGGTTAATTTTATTTTATTTCAGTTTTAAGCTAAAAATGCTATTTTTATTTTAAATAAAAGTCTCTATTTTTGTCTTAATTTGTTCTTGAATGTGTTAAAGGTCTTACCTGCATGTTGACGTGTGTAAAGGGAGATGTGTATCTCTCCAATAAATAACAACATGATGCTGGTGATAACCTTTCTAAATACAGTCTATGGTGATAACCCAGAACGGGGTTTCCTGGTCCGACCAGCAGGGGGCGCTGAGAGAGCTGCTTCCTCTCTGAGACACTTCACAGTCTTTATGTTTAAGGGGGCATTAAAGAGGGACGGACTGTGAGGGGGGTCCTCTCTTAAAGACCCCCCCCACACTCTTCCTCTCCTCTCTTCCTCTTCAAGTCTCAGATTACATAGTCTTTTAAGGAGGGGGGGGGGGGGGGGGTTGTTATGAAACATAAAAAATACTGCCATATTTTATTTTTAGTATTTGTAATGTTATTATAGTTTTCTATCTGTTTTGTTTTTTTACTTTTATGTGGAGCATCCAACATCAAAGGATAACCCCCCCCACACACACACACACACACACACACACACACACACACACACACACACACACAGACAGACAGACACACAGACACACAGACACACACACAGACACACACACAGACACACACACACACACACACAGACACACACACACAGACACAGACACACACACACACACACACAGACACAGACACACAGACACACACACACACACACAGACACACACACACACACAGACACACACACACAGACACACACACACACAGACACACACACACACAGACACACACACACACAGACACACACACACAGACACACACACACAAAGAGACACACACACAGACACACACACACACACAGACACACACACACACACACAGACACACACACACACAGACACACACACACACAGACACACACACACACACAGACACACACACACACAGACACACACACACACAGACACACACACACAGAGACACACACACAGACACACACACACAGACACACACACACACACACAGAGACACACACACACACAGACACACACACACACACAGACACACACACACACACACACAGACACACACACACACAGAGACACACAGACACACACTCACACACAGACACACACACACAGAGACACACAGACACACACACACACACACACACAGACACACACACACAGAGACACACAGACACACAGACACACACACACACTTTATACCAGCTGATAGCAACAGGTGTTCCTGCTCCTGCAGGAGGAAGTACTGAAGTACATGTACTCGTGTATTCTGGTGGATTTGAGGTAATGCAACATGGGAATGAAACGAGGTGCAAATACAACAACAGAAAGAGAAGTGAGCAAAGAACCTGTACCATGTCTGATGAGCACCATCTGTGTATAATCACTTTTTACTAAATACACTCATTCTCATCGTTTCTATTTATTCACAAAACTTACATTTGTCTCACTTTTTGAAAAATACTTCTTTTTTTCTTGTAAACGTTTTCTGGTATTTCAGAAGTCTCTCCACTGTATCTGCTCTCTAAGTTCTGCAGAGTGAAGGGCTCTGAAACCAGGGATTCCCCCCGTCCCCAACACGGAGCGCTGACACCAGATGGAAGGGTTTCAGATGTTTTATTAAAGCTGGAGCACGATGACAGAGAGCAGCTTTAATGATTCACTGATTCTCTCTTTGTTGTCCTCTTTCATTCTGATGGAGCTTCATCATCACCATCATCATCATCATCATCATCATCATCAGAGACAGAGACAACGTCCCAACGTCCTGCAGAGACGGAGAAAACGTCCCTCAGTCCTGCAGAGACAGAGACAAGGTCCCAATGTTCTGCAGAGACAGAGACAATGTCCCAACGTCCTGCAGAGACAGAGACAACGTCCCAACGTCCTGCAGAGACAGAGACAACGTCCCATAGTCCTGCATAGACAGAGACAATGTCCAATAGTCCTGCAGAGACAGGGACAACGTCCCATAGTCCTGCATAGACATGTTTCCTCAAGTTGCTGAAGATGTTTCTTCATGAGATTTGGAAAATGTGTGTTTCTGTATCTGCAGCGTTAGCATATATACCGTTAGCAGCATTAGCGTCCCTCAGGCGGTACAGCAGGCTAATGGCTTCGTTAGCGAGGAGCTAATTAGGATTAACGAGCTCTCACCACGGCACACTGACCTGGAGACACAACACACATCCCTCTGTGTGTCCTCAGGTACACAACACACAGCCCTCTGTGTGTCCTCAGGTACACAACACACTCCCCTCTGTGTGTCCTCAGGTACACAACACACACCCCTCTGTGTGTCCTCAGGTACACAACACACTCCCCTCTGTGTGTCCTCAGGTACACAACACACACCCCTCTGTGTGTCCTCAGGTACACAACACACTCCCCTCTGTGTGTCCTCAGGTACACAACACACACCCCTCTGTGTGTCCTCAGGTACACAACACACTCCCCTCTGTGTGTCCTCAGGTACACAACACACACCCCTCTGTGTGTCCTCAGGTACACAACACACACCCCTCTGTGTGTCCTCAGGTACACAACACACACCCCTCTGTGTGTCCTCAGGTAAACAACACACACCCCTCTGTGTGTCCTCAGGTACACACAATACACACCCCTCTGTGTGTCCTCAGGTACACACAATACACACCCCTCTGTGTGTCCTCAGGTACACAACACACTCCCCTCTGTGTGTCCTCAGGTACACACAACACACACCCCTCTGTGTGTCCTCAGGTACACAACACACACCCCTCTGTGTGTCCTCAGGTACACAACACACACCCCTCTGTGTGTCCTCAGGTACACAACACACTCCCCTCTGTGTGTCCTCAGGTACAACAACACACCCCTCTGTGTGTCCTCAGGTACACAACACACACCCCTCTGTGTGTCCTCAGGTACACAACACACACCCCTCTGTGTGTCCTCAGGTAAACAACACACACCCCTCTGTGTGTCCTCAGGTACACACAATACACACCCCTCTGTGTGTCCTCAGGTACACACAATACACACCCCTCTGTGTGTCCTCAGGTACACACAATACACACCCCTCTGTGTGTCCTCAGGTACACAACACACTCCCCTCTGTGTGTCCTCAGGTACACACAACACACACCCCTCTGTGTGTCCTCAGGTACACAACACACACCCCTCTGTGTGTCCTCAGGTACACAACACACTCCCCTCTGTGTGTCCTCAGGTACACACAACACACACCCCTCTGTGTGTCCTCAGGTACACAACACACACCCCTCTGTGTGTCCTCAGGTACACAACACACACCCCTCTGTGTGTGCAGGAGATGCATCAGAGCAGCCTTAATGATTCATTAACTGGATACCCTTCTCTCCCACTCGGTACCTACACGGCGCTGTTTCTACACGGACCCTCACTGTTGCGGTAAGCGTGTTGTAACTTCCGGTTGTCACCTCTGGGTATCCTGTGTGCCTGTTCTGCTGCTGATAGCTTATATTATCTTAACTTAAATCGATCGTTTTAAAACTCTTGATCACGGCAACTGCCTGACGTTGTAATCACACGTTACTACAGCTTAAGCACCCACAACTCTCCTTCTCTTAGCGACTGTAACTCCACAGTTGCCTACACTCTTTTCGGGTTTGCTAACGGTAGCTACTTTAGCTTGATAGCTAGCCATGGCTCCTTCCCCACCCTCGGGTGCTATTTCCTGCTCTACCTGTCTCATGTTTGGTTACTTCCCTACCTCCTTTACTGGTACCGATACATGTGTTAAATGTAGTATAGTTGTTAGGTTGGAGGCGGGAATCATAGCCATAGAAGCCCGGCTCCGCATTTTAGAAAGTAACTCAGCTACAGTAAAGCCCATGTTAGTCGGTGCAGACCGGCAAGAGGTAGCTCCTACTAGCCGTCCCCCGACAACTCCCGAGCAGCAGGGAGACTGGGTGACTGTTCAGAAGGGGCATAACGCGAGACCCACAGCTCCCCACCAACCCGTTCACGTATCTAACAAATGTTCCCCACTCAGCGAGGCACCCGCTGAGGAGTCAACTCTGGTTATTGGTAGCTCTATTATGAGATACGTGAATTTAGAGACCAAAGCCTCCACAGTCACATGCATTCCGGGGGCCAGAGCGGGCGACGTTGAGGCGCATCTTAAACTGCTGGCTAAGAATAATCGTAAATACAGTAGGATTGTTATTCACGTCGGTGGTAATGATGTTCGTTTACGCCAATCAGAATGCACTAAACTTAATGTGGCGTCGGTGTGTAGATATGCTAAAACAATGTCGGACACCGTAATTTTCTCTGGTCCCCTCCCCAACCTGATCAATGACGACATGTATAGCCGCATATCATCATTTCAGCGCTGGTTGTCTTGGTGGTGCCCAGCAAACGATGTGGGCTTCGTAAATAATTGGACAGCCTTCTGGGGAAAACCTGGTCTGATTAAGAGAGACGGCATTCATCCTACTCTGGAAGGTGCACATCTCATTTCGGCAAACATTTCAGGGATTTGTGGACTTAATCCATGACAAACTGGAGTTGAGACCAGGAGGCGGAGTCGCAGTCTTACACGCTTCTCTGCGCTCTCTCCTGGGCAGTCATCCATAGGAATCCCGAACCCAATAAAATACCCAATATTAACGGTGTGTGTGTCTGCCCAAGGACAATTTAAGATGAAGCCTAATAGAGGTGTCATACATAATAACCTAATAAAAGTAAATGTAACAACTACTACAGTGCAACAAAACAGGAAGATTAAATGTGGTCTCTTAAATATAAGATCTCTAGCATCTAAAGCAATATTGGTAAATGATTTAATATCAGATTATAATATTGATATTTGCTGTCTCACTGAAACTTGGTTGAGACATGAAGAATATGTCAGCATAAATGAAGCCACTCCACCCAGCCATATCAATACTCATATTGCTCGAGGCACAGGCCGAGGAGGTGGAGTTGCAGCCATCTTTGACTCAAATTTACTTATCAATACTAAACCAAAATTAAATTATACCTCCTTTGAAAGCCTTGTTTTTAGTCTTACGCATCCGACCTGGAAAACTTTACATCCAATCTTATTTGTTGCATTGTACCGTGCTCCAGGTCCTTATTCAGAATTCTGATCAGAGTTCTCTGAGTTTTTATCAACTCTGGTATTTAAAACAGATAAAGTAATTATCGTAGGTGACTTTAATATTCATGTTGACGATGATAAAAATATCCTTACTGTTGCATTTAACTCTATATTAGACTCTATTGGTTTCCGTCAGAGTGTAAATAAACCAACCCACTGCTCTAATCACACTCTCGACCTTGTTCTGACTTATGGAATTGAAATTGAGCAACTATTAGTCGAACCGCATAATCCTGCTTTATCCGCCCATTTCTTAGTAACTTTTGAAGTTCTGTTGCTAGACTACAAAGCATTAGTCAAAAGCTCCTGCAGCAGAAACCTGTCTGTTAGCGCTATAGCCACATGTAAGGAAGAGATTCCATCAATACTTAACCTGATAGCATGTCTGCATGTAAGGAAGAGATTCCATCAATACTTAACCCGATAGCATGTCTGCATGTAAGGAAGAGATTCCATCAACACTTAACCCGATAGCATGTCTGCATGTAAGGAAGAGATTCCATCAATACTTAACCCGATAGCATGTCTGCATGTAAGGAAGAGATTCCATCAATACTTAACTTGATAGCATGTCTGCATGTAAGGAAGAGATTCCATCAATACTTAACCCGATAGCATGTCTGCATGTAAGGAAGAGATTCCATCAATACTTAACCCGATAGCATGTCTGCATGTAAGGAAGAGATTCCATCAATACTTAACTTGATAGCATGTCTGCATGTAAGGGAGAGATTCCATCAATACTTAACTTGATAGCATGTCTGCATGTAAGGAAGAGATTCCATCAATTAACCCGATAGCATGTCTGCATGTAAGGAAGAGATTCCATCAATACTTAACCCGATAGCATGTCTGCATGTAAGGAAGAGATTCCATCAATACTTAACCTGATAGCATGTCTGCATGTAAGGAAGAGATTCCATCAATACTTAACCCGATAGCATGTCTGCATGTAAGGAAGAGATTCCATCAATACTTAACCCGATAGCATGTCTGCATGTCAGGGAGGAAACTTATACAAAATGTACACCACCCCAAATTGATCATGTTGTTGATAGTGCTACAGAGGCGCTGCGAACACATTTAGACTCTGTTGCTCCTTTGAAAAAGAAGAAAATAAAACAACATAGACTAGCTCCATGGCATGATGCCGAAACCCGCTAAATAAAGCAAAAGTCGAGACAACTTGAAAGGATATGGCGTTCCACTAAACTCGAAGAATCTCGTTTAATTTGGCATATTACTCTCAATGAATATAAGAAAGCACTGCGTGAAGAGAGAGCAGCTTACTACTCTTCATTAATAGATGAGAATAAGAATAATGCAAGATTTCTTTTCAGCACTGTAGCCAGGCTGACAGAGAGACAGACAGTTGACAGACAGACAGACAGACAGACAGACAGACAGACAGACAGACAGACAGACAGACAGACAGACAGGTGACAGACAGACAGACAGACAGACAGAGAGTCAGACAGGCTGACAGACAGACAGACAGACAGAGAGACAGAGAGACAGACAGACAGACAGACAGACAGACAGACAGACAGACAGACAGACAGACAGTCAGCCAGGCTGACAGAGAGACACAGCTCTACTGAGCCTTCTATTCCCATAGCACTCAGTAGAATGATTTTATGTGCTTTTTTAACGATAAAATTGTTACTCTTAGAAACAAAATAATGACCTCTTGCCTTCGACCAGTATAGTTATCAACAGCTCCCGGAAATGTAAGTTCTAATATTACACTAGATAGTAAATTAGAATGCTTTTCAGCCATAAAACTTGAACAATTGAATTCAATGATGCTTTCTTCTAAACCATCAACGTGTATCTTAGACCCGATTCCAACTAAGCTGTTAAAGGAAGTTTTTCCATTAATTAGCACTGTTTATTAAATATTATGAATATGTCTTTATTATCGGGCTATGTTCCACAATCATTTAAAGTAGCAGTGATAAAACCGCTTCTTAAAAAGCACAACCTCGATCCAGAGGTTTTAGCCAACTATAGACCTATTTCTAATCTTCCGTTCCTCTCAAAAATTCTTGAGAAAGCGGTCGCAAAACAGTTGTGTGATTACTTAAAAAACAATGATTTATTTGAAGATTTTCAGTCTGGCTTTAGAACACATCATAGCACAGAGACAGCTCTGGTTAAAGTCACAAATGACCTTCTAATAGCCTCAGACAAAGGACTTGTCTCTATTCTTGTCTTACTCGATCTCAGTGCTGCATTTGATACTATCGACCATGATATCCTATTGCAAAGACTAGAGCACTTAGTTGGCATAAAGGGAACTGCTTTAGGCTGGTTTAGGTCCTATCTATCTGAACGCTCTCAGTTTGTATGTGTCAACGATAAATCTTCCATGCAAACCAAAGTTAGCCATGGAGTGCCACAGGGCTCAGTGCTTGGACCTATTTTGTTCACATTATATATGCTTCCGTTAGGCAATATTATAAGGAATCATTCTGTACAGTTTCATTGTTATGCGGATGATACTCAACTATATTTATCAATCAAGCCTGATGAAATTAATCATCTAAATAAAATTCAAGACTGCCTTAAGGACTTAAAAACGTGGATGACTTTAAACTTTTTGATGTTAAACACGGCCAAAACTGAAGTTATTGTACTCGGCCCAAAGAATCTACGAAACAAATTATCTAAAGATATACTAACTATGGATGGCATTAATTTGGCCTCCAGTGAGACTGTAAGGAATCTTGGTGTTATATTTGATCAGGATTTATCCTTTAACGCCCACATAAAATCTATTTCAAGGACCGCCTACTTCCATCTACGTAACATTGCAAAAATCAGGCATATCTTGCCTCAAAACGATGCAGAGAAACTAGTCCATGCATTTGTTACTTCAAGGCTAGATTATTGTAACTCTCTATTATCAGGGTGTACCAAGAAGTCAGTTAAGTCGCTTCAGCTGATTCAAAATGCTGCAGCACGTGTACTAACCAGAGTTAGGAAAAGGGACCACATTACTCCTGTTCTGGCTGCCTTACACTGGCTCCCTATAGAACATAGGATAGAATTTAAAATTCTTCTTCTCGCCTACAAAGCCCTTAATGGGCAGGCGCCATCTTACCTTAAAGAACTCATTATACCCTACTGTCCTACTAGGGCATTGCGTTCCAAGAATGCAGGGTTGTTGGTTGTTCCTAGAGTCTCTAAAAGTACAATGGGAGCCAGAGCCTTTTCTTATCAAGCTCCACATTTGTGGAATCAGCTTCCAGTTTGTGTTCGGGCGGCAGACACCCTATCCGTTTTTAAGAGTGCGCTTAAGACCTTCCTTTTTGATAAAGCTTATAGTTAGGGCTGATTAGATTCAGCCCCTAGTTTAGCTGCTATAGGCTTAGTTTGTCGGGGGACACTTTACTTTACTTCTTCCTTCTCTCTGTCTGTACCTGTGTACTCTCATGTTCCGAATAACCCAGCTTCCCCAAATTTCTTTTTGGTGTCTATCTACGCCGGGACCCTGAGTCGTGGCTGATCCTGTTGCTGTGGTCCTGAGTCCTGGATCGCGAGCCCTGGATCTTGAGTCATGGCTGTGCCTGTTGCTGTGGTCCTGGATCATAAGTCCTGGATGGATATCCTCGGGGATTCATCTTCTTATTATAGACACATGCATTTCCAAACATTTGGACTACCTATGTTGTAAATGTATTATCTTCTCAATTTACACACGGCATCTATTGCACGTCTGTCCGTCCTGGGAGAGGGATCCCTCCTCTGTTGCTCTCCCTGAGGTTTCTCCCATTTTCCCCTTTAAACTGTGGGGTTTTTCCTTTTTCTGGAAGTTTTTCCTTGTACGATGTGAGGGTCTCAGGACAGAGGGTGTCGTATTGTCTGCTGATATTCTTTACAAACTGTGAAGTCCACTGAGACAAATGTAACATTTGTGATATTGGGCTATATAAATAAACATTGATTGATTGATCCTCAGGTACACAACACACACCCCTCTGTGTGTCCTCAGGTACACACAACACACACCCCTCTGTGTGTCCTCAGGTACACAACACACTCCCCTCTGTGTGTCCTCAGGTAAACAACAAACACCCCTCTGTGTGTCCTCAGGTACACAACACACACCCCTCTGTGTGTCCTCAGGTAAACAACACACACCCCTCTGTGTGTCCTCAGGTAAACAACACACTCCCCTCTGTGTGTCCTCAGGTACACAACACATTCCCCTCTGTGTGTCCTCAGGTACACAACACACTCCCCTCTGTGTGTCCTCAGGTACACAACACACTCCCCTCTGTGTGTCCTCAGGTACACACACACGTTCAGCACTGATTGACCTCTGAACTTCAGTAACATTTCATTTATCAGCTGGGTCTTAACGAGGCTACTTCACTCATGAAACAGTCATAAAGAACATTTAGAGCAGGTCAGTGTGTTCTTTACTTGACGTACAGGTTAACCCTTTGTTGCTCGTCAGCGTCTCAGCTCTACCTGTATGTGTGTTTTTAATGGAGAGTTGTATTGTGTGTACATTTACTGCACTCTGACACTAAAGTAAATGTATTAATGCCTGATACTAATCACTAACAATACCCTTATCACTGATTATTACACTGTACGCTTTTCATAGTTAATATCTTTAAAAATACAAACACACCACTGTATAGATTGTAATATTCCCATGATTACATCTTCAACTCCTTGTGCTTAAATATATATATTTATATTATGTTTGAAATAGAGCCGTTTCCCCTCAGGATGAGCACAGTGTTCTGATTCTGGTGTTTCATATTCTCCAACAAAGAGAGTCCTGTGAATAACCCTTTACGTTCCTGTGTGTTATAATCTGTATAAACTCAGGATCTCATGAGGAGGTAGTGAATAATATCTGGTTCTGTTTCCGATCCTGTTCCTCCATCAGCTGGGAGATGATGTCCCAGCAGCTGCTTTAACATATATAAATAATATAATATAATGATATAATCCCCCCATCATTAGGGACCCTGCGGACCCTCAGGAGATCCTCTGTTTCTCTGCTTCATGAGGAGCTGAACATCAACACAGAGACACATTCATGTGGGGGTCTTCACATTCTTCGCACCTCTTTTCCCCCTCTGTCTGGAACCAGAGCCCAGTCTGCTCTGATTGGTTCATATATCAATATCATGTATCAATCACGTACAATGTGTTGGAGCGCCAGCCAATAGGAGTGCCAGTGTTCGATGTCACCATGTTGGGATGTATATTTCTTCCAAAGATAAAACCTCTCTGTTTCTGGGTTACAGTAACAATGACAGTTCAAAAGACTTCTCTCTCAGTGTGTATAGAGCTCTGATGGAAGTGAAGGCAGAGTGACGCCTCCCTCGGAGACTCCTTACCCTACTTTAACAGTTAATATTTAAACAGCTCTTTGAATCCTGCAGAGAGAAACCATCGGGGATCAAAGTCCTC
>CM062267.1:643137-675637 GCA_031216635.1 Dissostichus eleginoides | reverse complement strand
TACTGAGACACTGAGACACTGAGACACTGAGACACTGAGATACTGAGACACTGAGATACTGAGATACTGAAATACTGAAATACTGAGACACTGAGACACTGAGATACTGAAATACTGAGACACTGAGACACTGAGACACTGAGACACTGAGATACTGAGACACTGAGATACTGAGATACTGAAATACTGAGATACTGAGATACTGAGATACTGAGACACTGAGACACTGAGACACTGAGATACTGAGACACTGAGATACTGAGATACTGAAATACTGAGATACTGAAATACTGAGATACTGAGATACTGAGACACTGAGATACTGAGATACTGAGATACTGAAATACTGAGACACTGAGACACTGAGACACTGAGACACTGAGATACTGAGACACTGAGACACTGAGATACTGAGACACTGAGACACTGAGACACTGAGACACTGAGACACTGAGACACTGAGATACTGAGACACTGAGACACTGAGATACTGAGACACTGAGACACTGAGATACTGAGATACTGAGATACTGAGATACTGAGACACTGAGACACTGAGATACTGAGACACTGAGATACTGAGACACTGAGACACTGAGACACTGAGACACTGAGACACTGAGACACTGAGATACTGAGACACTGAGACACTGAGACACTGAGACACTGAGACACTGAGACACTGAGACACTGAGATACTGAGACACTGAGACACTGAGACACTGAGACACTGAGACACTGAGACACTGAGACACTGAGACACTGAGACACCATGCAGAGGTAATGGTTCAACAAACTGAAGAATACAGTTTCAAGTTATTACAATAAACTTTGTGTCACGTGATCCACAAAAAAGTTAAGGTGACCTAACGTTGCAAATGATTTAAGTGCAAAAGATTTATGATAATAATAATAATACATGAGACTTATATGGCGCTTTTCTAAAAACTCAAAGACGCTTTGACAGAGAATAAAAACAAGAGAAAAATACAAAAAGAGATAAACAGGATGAAATGAATTATCTTGCTATTTACTAAGCAGTGAACGTCACTTTGTGTTGAATAAAAACTGGTCCTGATCCGGATCTGATCTGATCTCTCCTCCCTCACTACTGATTCCTCTGCAGTTATTAATACCTGTAATGTGTCCAGAGTCTAAACGTGTCCTCCTGTTCTCAGTGACCGCTCTGTGCTCTGACTCATGTTAGATATTTATATATAAAGATATTTCTGTCAGTGAGAGCAGCTGATTAACGGGGGAACAACAGCAGGAACAGATGCTTCCCATTCAGGGAAACATGATTCACACTCAGACCGCTCTGTGGGGTTAGCACTGAGATGCTAACAGGCATCATTAGTGGAAACACTCACCGTCTGGTCTCTGCACAATTTCATTAATCAACCCTTTCCACAGCATTTTACATCCAAAAAGATCGAATCAAATGTGAAGCCTCTGTCTAACGTGCTTACATGCTAACATATGTATCTTTGTGTGTGTTTAAGTGTGTTTCAGTGTGTTTCAGTGTGTTTCAGTGTGTGTGGAGATGTTTCAGTGTGTTTCAGTGTGTGTGGAGATGTTACAGTGTGTTTCAGTGTGTTTCAGTGTGTGTGGAGATGCTTCAGTGTGTTTCAGTGTGTGTGGAGATGCTTCAGTGTGTTTCAGTGTGTGTGGAGATGTTACAGTGTGTTTCAGTGTGTGTGGAGATGTTACAGTGTGTTTCAGTGTGTTTCAGTGTGTGTGGAGATGCTTCAGTGTGTGTGGAGATGCTTCAGTGTGTTTCAGTGTGTTTCAGTGTGTGTGGAGATGCTTCAGTGTGTGTGGAGATGCTTCAGTGTGTTTCAGTGTGTGTGGAGATGCTTCAGTGTGTGTGGAGATGCTTCAGTGTGTTTCAGTGTGTGTGGAGATGTTTCAGTGTGTTTCAGTGTGTGTGGAGATGCTTCAGTGTGTGTGGAGATGCTTCAGTGTGTTTCCGTGTGTGTGGAGATGCTTCAGTGTGTTTCCGTGTGTTTGGAGATGCTTCAGTGTGTTTCAGTGTGTGTGGAGATGCTTCAGTGTGTGTGGAGATGCTTCAGTGTGTTTCAGTGTGTGTGGAGATGCTTCAGTGTGTGTGGAGATGCTTCAGTGTGTTTCCGTGTGTGTGGAGATGCTTCAGTGTGTTTCAGTGTGTTTCAGTGTGTGTGGAGATGCTTCAGTGTGTTTCAGTGTGTGTGGAGATGTTTCAGTGTGTTTCAGTGTGTGTGGAGATGCTTCAGTGTGTTTCAGTGTGTGTGGAGATGCTTCAGTGTATGTGGAGATGCTTCAGTGTGTTTCAGTGTGTGTGGAGATGCTTCAGTGTGTGTGGAGATGCTTCAATGTGTTTCAGTGTGTTTCAGTGTGTGTGGAGATGTTTCAGTGTGTTTCAGTGTGTGTGGAGATGCTTCAGTGTGTGTGGAGATGCTTCAGTGTGTTTCAGTGTGTGTGGAGATGCTTCAATGTGTTTCAGTGTGTTTCAGTGTGTGTGGAGATGTTTCAGTGTGTGTGGAGATGCTTCAGTGTGTAGATGCTTCAGTGTGTGTGGAGATGCTTCAGTGTGTTTCAGTGTGTGTGGAGATGTGTCAGTGTGTTTCAGAGTGTGTGGAGATGTTTCAGTGTGTTTCAGTGTGTGTGGAGATGCTTCAGTGTGTGTCAGTGTGTTTCAGTGTGTGTGGAGATGCTTCAATGTGTTTCAGTGTGTTTCAGTGTGTGTGGAGATGTGTCAGTGTGTTTCAGAGTGTGTGGAGATGTTTCAGTGTGTTTCAGTGTGTGTGGAGATGCTTCAGTGTGTGTCAGTGTGTTTCAGTGTGTGTGGAGATGCTTCAGTGTGTTTCAGTGTGTTTCAGTGTGTGTGGAGATGCTTCAGTGTGTTTCAGTGTGTTTTAGTGTGTGTGGAGATGCTTCAGTGTGTTTCAGTGTGTGTGGAGATGTTTCAGTGTGTGTGGAGATGCTTCAGTGTGCTTCAGTGTGTTTCAGTGTGTGTGGAGATGTTTCAGTGTGTGTCAGTGTGTTTCAGTGTGTGTGGAGATGCTTCAGTGTGTTTCAGTGTGTGTGGAGATGTTTCAGTGTGTTTCAGTGTGTGTGTGGAGATGTTTCAGTGTGTTTCAGTGTGTCTGCATCTGCAGGAGATTAGCTGCAACACACACACACACACACACACACACACACACACACACACAGACACGCACACAGTGAGCTGCTGATATAAAGCCTCTCTGGTGTTGGTCCTGACAGGAAGATGGTCTTATTCCAGCTGAGGAGAGGGAACACATCCGAGTGTTGCTAGTGTGTATGTGTGTGTGTGTGTGTGTGTGTATGTGTGTGTGTGTGTGTGTGGTGTGTGTGTGTGTGTGTGTGTGTGTGTGTGTGTGTGGAGGTGAAAAGGTTAGGGCCATGGGGCATGCCCCCCCACCCAAAGGCAATCTCGTTTTAAAGGTTCCCATTAGCTCAGTGTCGCTGTAACTGTAAATCCTTCAGATCCAATTTATTCTTAAAGGGGGTGACTCACACACACACACACACACACACGCACACACACACCTTAACACACACACAAACACACACACACACACCTTAACACACACACAAACACACACACACACACACCTTAACACACACACACACACACACATCTTCACACACACACCTTAACACACACACAAACACACACACACACACACCTTAACACACACATCTTCACACACACACACACACACCTTAACACACACATCTTCACACACACACCTTAACACACAAACACACCTTAACACACACACAAACACACACACACCTTAACACACACACACACACACACACACACACACCTTAACACACACATCTTCACACACACACACACACATACCTTAACACACACAAACACACACACACACCTTAACACACACATCTTCACACACACATCTTCACACACACACACACCCACGTATTCCAAATAACTTGAATGAATATGAATTGTTGCCATGTTTATTGTCTGCACACTTAACTCATTTATGCAATAAAACACCTAATCACATTTTGTCCTTTTAAAAAGAATCTGTTCAAATGAATAAATATGAATATAATAAATATAAGCGTCCCTGTAAATCCTGTCACATCCATCGTCCTCATGTTTTTAAGTCACAGGTATCATTAATACATTCACATTGACATACTTTCTATATGAACTTAGAGACACACACAGTGGGGTTTTGTGCTGCGTTGAATATCCTGAGCCGACTCTGAGGATGGAAGCTGAGGTTTCTGGGTTTCAAATATCAGCTCATAGAAGCTCTGCAGACTCCTGGACTCTGAGGATGGAAGCTGAGGTTTCTGGGTTTAATATATCAGCTCATAGAAGCTCTGCAGACTCCTGGACTCTGAGGATGGAAGCTGAGGTTTCTGGGTTTAATATATCAGCTCATAGAAGCTCTGCAGACTCCTGGACTCTGAGGATGGAAGCTGAGGTTTCTGGGTTTAATATCAGCTCATAGAAGCTCTGCAGACTCCTGGACTCTGAGGATGGAAGCTGAGGTTTTCTGGGTTTAATATATCAGCTCATAGAAGCTCTGCAGACTCCTGGACTCTGAGGATGGAAGCTGAGGTTTCTGGGGTTAATATATCAGCTCATAGAAGCTCTGCAGACTCCTTGGACTGTGACTGGAAACTGTCTCTCCAGCTGCTGGAGACCCTCAGAGATCTGAAACATCTCACGCTCAGAGGCTCAGTGAGTAACCCTGAACCTTCTGCTGTCCTCCGCTCTGTTTGCATGTTGGGATGAAGGTTTGTTTTATGTTAGTTTGTATAACATGTTTGCTTGTATACTACGTTTTTCCACGAGAAATGAATCATGATCTCTTTCATTAGATTTTGGATTTTGTTCAAATTGATAGTGTTTGTGGTCAATTATTTTACTCAGAACTTGGTTTGATTTTGTGTAAATGAAGTCTTGACCGTTTCAAACAGCAGAGTATCACTTGTGGTAATAAGTAGGAATAAAGTGGCCTTAATTGGGGTGACTCAGGTTTGGCTGATCATTTATACTAAATGCTTTATAAATCCTCCTTAGCGTCTTGACATCTTTTAGATTGTTGCTTTTATTAGTATGTTTGTTTATTTGTTTGTTTATTTGACTGTACAGCACTTTGGTCTGGAGGTTTTAAAGTGCTTTATAAATATAGCTTTATTGTATTGTATAAATAGTCAATAGGAAGACAACACAAGGGTTAGGAGACATTTTACAATATACTTCAGGCAGATTTCCGGTGATTGTTGATGCGTTTTATTCTTCCTGATGGGTCTGTTATTAAAGATGAGCTGCTTCCAGCTACAGAGAGGATCCACTGACAGCCTAAAGTAACCTGTATAACCTGTTTTAATAATTATAACTTTGGCACGACATATCTTAGGCGCCAATAGTCTGTGTAAAATGTATGCTTATGAAACTAGACCAAATGTCCTCATGATGGTATTATTTTCCTTTGTTTGCTGTGGTCAATTGTGTGTGCGTTGACTTAGGAATGTAGATGTATGAATGTAGTCGCCCCCCCGGGTTTTTAATGGGCCGGATAGGAGCATGGGAGGGTTGCAGGAGAAAGGTAATAAAACTGACAACATTGAGTCTAGGCAGGGAGGAGGATTGGGATGCGGAGTGGTACGGCCAGGTGCCGAGGATAAACGAAGATAAGGATTGGTACCTCACCCCGTTCAACCCAGAATTGTTTATTTTATGGCTGCCATAAAAGATGGCATGGGACTGATCAGCGCGCGCAGGAGATCCAAACTTCCACGCCTATGGCTGACTCACTCTGATTCGCCCAGGAGTGAGTCCACCAATGGATGAACACCTAGGGAGGAGCAACCGACACAACTCCTCCCACACAACTCCTCTCCGTTTGTGGGAATAAATATTGTGAATTCTGTACACTCGCGGCCTCTGTTCTGTCTGACTGTCTGATACGTACATCGCACGGTGGAAGAGCTGAGGCCCGAAGTACTTCGTTATATAAGTACTTCGTTATATTGTACTGTTGTTTCTACCATTAAATCAGCTTATTGTTTAATCTCATATCTCTGTCTGAGTCCTTCCTTTTTATAGCAGACCACTCATCAAACGAACGGCGCGGAGCGGGCTCGAACCTTCAACAACTGAAGGGTGCTTCAATCCAACAGGACCCAGACGGAGCTCTCTGCAGCTTTCTCTCCGGAGGATCCCAGACGGAGCTCTGCAGCTTTCTCTCCGGAGGATCCAGACGGAGCTCTCTGCAGCTTTCTCTCCGGAGGATCCAGACGGAGCTCTCTGCAGCTTTCTCTCCGGAGGACCCAGACGGAGCTCTCTGCAGCTTTCTCTCTGGAGGATCCCAGACGGAGCTCTCTGCAGCTTTCTCTCCGGAGGACCCAGACGGAGCTTTCTGCAGCTTTCTCTCCGGAGGATCCAGACGGAGCTCTCTGCAGCTTTCTCTCCGGAGGATCCAGACGGAGCTCTTGTTGGGTTGAAGCACCCTTCAGTGGTTGAAGGTTCGAGCCCGCTCCGCACCGTTCGTTTGATGAGTGGTCTGCTGTAAAAAGGAACGGCTCAGACGCAGAGATATGAGGTTTAACAATAAGCTGATTTAATGGTAAAAACAACAGTACAATATAACGAAGTACTTCGGGCCTTGGCTCTTACTACCGTGCGATGTACGTATCAGACAGTCAGACCGAACAGAGGCCCCGAGTGTACAGAATTCATAATATTTATCCCCACAAACGCAGAGGAGTTGTGTGGCAGGAGTTGTGTCGGTTGCTCCTCCCTAGGTGTTCATCCATTGGTGGACTCACTCCTGGGCGAGCCCTAGGCAGTGAATCAGAGTGAGTCAGCCATTGACGAGGTCTAAACAGCGAATCAGAGTGAGTCAGCCATAGGTGTGGGAACTTTGGATCTCCTGCGCCGCCGATCAGTCCCAGGTCATCTTTTATGGCAGCCATAAAATAAACAATTCTGGGTCGCACGGGGGAGAGGTACCAATCCTTATCTTCGTTTATCCTCAGCACCTGGCCGTACCACTCCGCATCCCAGTCTTTCTCTCAGTACAATCTCTGCATAGACTCAATGGTGTCAGTTTTATTACCTTTCTCCTGCAACCCCCCATGCTCCTATCCGGCCCATTAAAAACCCGGGGGGGTGACTGGATCCTACATCCTAAGTCAACGCACACAATTGACCACATCAAACAAAACAAAATAAGAACACTTGGTCTAGTTTCATAAGTATACATTTTACACAGACAAAGTTATAATTATTAAAACAGGTTATAATTATTGAAACAGGTTATATAGGATATACAGGTTACTTTAATGCTAACATATATATCTATTTATACATGCTGACATATATATCTAAAAAAAAATGCCAAAGTACTTATCTCTGTGTTCATGCTAACGTCTGTATCTGTGTGTTCATGCTAACGTATCTGTGTTCATGATAACGTATCTGTGTTCAAATGCTAACATCTGTATCTGTGTGTTCATGCTAACGTATCTGTGTTCATGATAACGTATCTGTGTTCAAATGCTAACATCTGTATCTGTGTGTTCATGCTAACGTTCTGTGTTCACATGCTAACGTCTGTATCTGTGTTCACATGCTAACGTCTGTATCTGTGTTCACATGCTAACGTCTGTCTCAGCTCCTCTCAGGTCATTAAAATGGAGCTCAGCACAAGTTCTTTCAGGAAGACTGGATATATATACATTCCGTCCGCAGCTGCATATAATTAGCTCATCACGGGTGTTGTCTTTAACCTATTACATTCAACTCATTCTCCAGCAGCCAATCACTGTGCTGCAGCCAAACTTTAAAATGGTTCTCCTCTCTCCTGCAGTCAGCGTGATTTCAGGTTGTCATGCTGCCGCACCATTCAAAAACCCAGTGTGTGGTTAATCCGGGTCACCATAAGGCTCTGATGCTCAATAACGTCCACGCGCAGCCAGCGCAGCTCCAGAAAATAATGGGGTAAAGATACTCATCTCTAAGCCTCAGCAACCTCTCAAGAGCGAGAGAGACGACCTCCATCGGCAGAAACACGTGTACAGTCCGGCCGTCTCGGCATCAGCGAACGAGCCGATCCAGCATCAGAACGGAGTCGAGGCTCCTCGATCAGCTGACCGCGAACACGGAAGTCGCATTACGCACAAGCGACCGCGAGCAGGCCTGGAGCAGGCCCTCTACGCTGCATTCAATCCCTCCCGGAAAATTCAACCAGCAGATAAGTGACGTTTATCCGTTCTCACAGTAACGTTTAGGCAGTGTCTCATCAGTGTCTCATCAGATCGTATTGCCACCCTTCATGGTCGGGGCCAGTCCGGATAAATACAAGTAGCCTACAGACATGCTTAGTCTTGCCGTACCTCGTTAACAACTACCGTACTCTCCGATAGAGGCGCATCGTCTCTCTGATTCCCGCTCTATATGGTAAAGGGCTCTCTTAAAAGCGTCCCCTCCTCTCTCTAGGTTATGAATACAATTCATAAAATTGATATAATGGATAAAATAGATCAAATGAATAAATAAGATAATAATATATTTAAAATGACTAAATATAAAAGAAGAAAGTATGCACAGGTTCTCCTTCATACTTTCATGCATATAACTGGTGGTGGTGCAAACTGTGCCCTTGCTTTATATGATCATACGATCCTTCTATCTGGTTCTTCAATATGTCTCAGGTCCCACTTTTCCATCAAGGATATAAAGAATAGATACAATATAACAACTCATATCAACAGTGGCGGCGCCAGAGTATTTTTCGTCGGGTAATCTATGGTAGGGCTAACCCATCCAGTGGTGGGGCTCAAGTCAGTATTTGCAATGTAATTACATACACACTATATCGCCCCCCCGACAGTGAAACGCCACGCGTGAGGTTTAGATTATTTCCCTGTCTCAATCAAAATGGAACTGTGTGAAATAAAACGGCACATTCGTCTTGTAGTAAATAAAAAGGGATCACTGTGAACGCGTCGCATGATAGTACACGTTGAAGATCCAATGGGGATACTGAATGGCGGTTCCGACTGATCTCATCAGTAATGCATGACGCAGACCCAATGTTTCGTTGCTCTGATTGGCTGTAGATCTGACTCTATTCAAATTGCATTCGGAGGCATTTTGATCTGACCGCGGCCGCACTGATATTATAACGCCAGAGAATTTCCACACCTTTAGTGTATAAAACTTTCACTCCACGCAAGATCAGGGGGCAGGGAGATCAGACCCTATAACAAGCCCAGCAGATCAGCCGAGCTAACAGGAGCATACTCCATGCAACATAGCATCAGGGCAGGGAGATCAGACCCTAACATAAGCCCCAGCAGCTCATTCGAGCTAACAGGAGCCATACTCCATGCAACATAAGCAGCAGCTCAGCCGAGCTAACAGGAGCCATACTCCATGCAAACACGAGCATCACAGGGGGCAGGGAGATCAGACCCTATAACACAAGCCCCAGCAGCTCAGCCGAGCTAACAGGAAGCATACTCCATGCAAACATGAGCATCACAGGGGGCAGGGAGATCAGACCCTATAACACAAGCCCCAGCAGATCAGCCGAGCTAACAGGAGTTCCACTCCATGCAAAACAAAAATTGCTAATAAAATCAAGCACTAATGTGCCGGGAGTATGCACTCCCCAACGTGACCCAAAGCCCTCTCGTTAGTATCAGGTTAGTAGTATTCCATCAGAAACACATGCGGGCCGGGAGAAGCTCTCCCCAAACACGGCTCAACTTCATTGTCAGTAAGATCAGGCCAGAGAACACTTAACAGATACGTCAGCAGCACCTCATACTGGCCGCAGCTCACTTTCATTCTACTGGTTCCCTTCTCTCTCACTGCATATTTCCCGTCTAAACCTTGTTTCGTTTTCCATAGACTCGCCGCATCATACAAGGTAAGGTATATCACGTTAAGTGCCGCTCCACTATTGTAAACACCACACGGATATTATCATAATGATTCATTGCATCGATCATTCATCATTCATTTCTGGAGGTTTCTCTTCCCTAATAAGCTTCTCCTCCCCTAAATCATCACAGCATGATGGGGTCTAACTTCCAACATATATATTTCCCCTTGTTCACACGGCAAACATATGTTTAACACTAGCGGACTAAGCTTTCTGATAATGAAATCAGCGCAAGCACTTCAGGAAGTACGTCTCTTACACTCTCTTTCAATGTCTACCCTGTCAGCGTCGTCAGACAATCAAGCGAACAGTAGTTCATTTCATGCAACATGATCATTATAGAAGTCAGGGAACTTCTTCCTCAGCTAATGTCCTATTCGCGAGTCCCGATTCATCCGGATCATTAACCCGGATCCTAGTATGACCTGGGAGTGACGAGTCTCCCCTCATTAACCCAAGTCCTTGAGCCCTACACCCGGGATGTACAAATTAAACTATAATTGTGTCACTCGCTACTCTCCCTATAACATGTAAATCACTTTACAGCGTACCCCAGTCCATCTGCCTAGCTTCGGCAGTAGGATAGCTGCAGAAGTTATTGTTGATTCAGGGGATGCAGATCAGTGAACTTCCGCAGACTCGTGCAGACCGTAACCGTAGCAGATCCAGAGATCCAGACTCATCATACACGAGTCAACAGCAGACTCAGATTCGCTAATCCCGACTGAATCAAGGTAACTTCCTTCACTATGCTAACTTAGCAGACTCTGAATCAACGATACCGACTAGCGACTGAGCGACGAGTGAGTCAGCGGAACTCACAGACACAGATTCGGTGAGAGGAGCGAATGAGCGGATTGCTCCACACAGCGCGAAACAGCGAACTCGTCGTTTGGTCTCGTCACGGTTCAGACTCAGTGAGCGTCAGCTGTTCGTGATAACGCATTCTGTACACAGATCATTTGACGACTTCTCAGTCAAGTCTAAGAAGCCAAATGCCGCAATTAACAAGCATTAAGACACAAACGTTGTTAGATCATGTTTGCGTAGCGGAGGTTAACGTAACGCTGGTTTAACATGCTCGTGAAATGCAAATATCAAGTGGCAAATCCAAATTACAAATAAACAAACAGTGGACTGCCACCCTCACTAGTTGTGCTATATGTACGTTTTAAGTTGGAGACTATGAGCGCTGTCTCACCGGTAGGATCCTACGCTCGGCGATGCTGACTCATATGACTCAAAGGACTCGTATGATCCGGATCTCTTCAATGACTAACTCAGAAGACCTCGAGTCAGTAAAAGGATCCGGATTCACCATCTTCATGTCCAGCAGCCTTCATACCCGGCTGCAATTCAAGCTCCTATATATATTATTTATATCTTTCTGCCTCTCACTGCATAAGTCTCTGTCTAACTCTCCATTCATTCTTTCATCAGATGTATTTGCCATCACGTAGGTAAGGTCCTACGTTCATTTACAAGGCTTGTTCCACTCCGGTAAAACAACTGGCTCACCTCACTAATGTATTTCTCGTATCATCATATGATCAACATTTACTATTTCGAGGGGTTCACCTTTCCTAGCCATCTCCTCCTCTCTTTTAATCATCGAGTCACATGGCGTCTAATCGCAAAGTATCAAGATATTAATACTCCGGAGGAGAGAGGGAAGGATCAATCACGTCTCAGCAGAATCCACGCTGTGCTGGACTATGGCGATCTGGTCTATATGAATGCACCTGCCCATTACCTGAACAAGTTAGATGCCGCCTATCACAGTGCTCTGAGATTAGTTACTAACTGTAAAGCACTTACTCATCACTGTACCCTGTATGCCAGAGCAGGTCTGCCTTCACTCACTGTACGGAGGCTCAGTCACTGGTACATGTCCATCTATAAAGCCATGCTGGGTAAACTCCCATCCCATATCTGCTCTCCGATCACACAGAGAGTTGCCGGTAGCTATTGCCTGATATCACACAGAGAGTCGCAGGTAGCTATTGCCTGATATCACACAGAGAGTCGCCGGTAGCTATTGCCTGATATCACACAGAGAGTCGCAGGTAGCTATTGCCTGATATCACACAGAGAGTCGCAGGTAGCTATTGCCTGATATCACACAGAGAGTCGCAGGTAGCTATTGCCTGATATCACACAGAGAGTCGCAGGTAGCTATTGCCTGATATCACATGAAGTGGTTTCGTTAGATGTGCCAAGTGCAAGGACTGACTTAGGTACGAAAGCTTTTACGCGCGCAGCTCCTCTTGCTCGTAACAGCCTTCAAAAAGATTGAAACTGAGCAATTTGGTTCCACTGCATGTTTTTAAAGCTTGGATAGGTGCAATGCTATTTGATACTGTTGGTACTTGTCAATGTCGATAGGTATGTAAATGTAGCCCTGTAAATATGATGTATGATTTCCTTCATTGTTTTCTGTCGTTTGTTTCACGTCGTGACCTACTTGCTGCAGGTCTCCCTTGGAAAAGAGATCGATGATCTCAACGGGACCGTCTGGTTAAATAAAGGTTTGAAATGACCACCTGGTAAGTTAAGATCCTTCGTCAAGTGGCCCAATCTCCTTATCTCTCATTCACTTTCCTCCTTTTTGGGGGTTCCCTATATGCTCACGGCTGCATTTCCCCCTTTAGATATACGATTTCAGGATCGGGGTCTAATCACCAAAGACTTAACATTTATCATACGACATGCGTCAATAAATGTTCTTTAAACAAATGAAGTCTCTCCTGATTGAACTGAGCTTTTCCCTCTTCTCTCAGTAAATCGTTGGTAATAAGGAGCTTTCTCTCGCTTCATTATTCTTCTGTTTAGCGTCTCGTTAGCGTCTCGTTAGCGTCTCGTTAGCATCTCCCCCTCCTCTCTGCAGATAATTGTGTTCTGTGAGCATCAGAGAGAGTGAAGAGGGGGGTCTCTCCGTCAGTCTGCTGCTATTAAAACTGTGTTACTGTGTGTGTTCATGTGATGCTCTTTAGTGTGTGTTCTCTCTGTGTTATCAGTGTGTTCTCGGTGTGTTATCAGTGTGTTATCAGTGTGTTATCAGTGTGTTATCAGTGTGTTCTCTCCGTGTTATCAGTGTGTTATCAGTGTGTTATCAGTGTGTTATCAGTGTGTTATCAGTGTGTAATCAGTGTGTTATCAGTGTGTTATCAGTGTGTTATCAGTGTGTTATCAGTGTGTTATCAGTGTGTTATCAGTGTGTTATCAGTGTGTAATCGGTGTGTTATCGGTGTGTTATCGGTGTGTTATCGGTGTGTTATCGGTGTGTTATCGGTGTGTTATCGGTGTGTAATCGGTGTGTAATCGGTGTGTAATCGGTGTGTAATCGGTGTGTAATCGGTGTGTAATCGGTGTGTAATCGGTGTGTTATCGGTGTGTTCTCGGTGTGTTCTCGGTGTGTTCTCAGTGTGTTCTCAGTGTGTTCTCAGTGTGTTCTCAGTGTGTTCTCAGTGTGTTCTCAGTGTGTTCTCAGTGTGTTCTCAGTGTTAGCAGGAGATGCTCCTCCAGGCAGAGATAACTCATTATTCACAGATGTCACTGCCAACACATTCAGGCCACTGGAGAGTTTTTCTCATACAGGTTTTACAACCTTTCCCTCTTCTCTACTCCAGTTTATACTCAGAGTCCAGTTAATTGATGTTTGATGTGCTAAATTCAAAGGTCTCTAAAACCTCTGTTGTGTTCAGAGAATATTAAACAGCGGTGCTTTTGGAAAACATTTATACAGACTCTCTTGTTTAGGTTTAATCCACGAAGTTACCCAGAATGCTTTATTTCTGCCGTACCGGTTAGTGTCCTGAAGCCATTCAATGCCTGCCTCAGTTGTTAATATGTTCTATAGTTATTGATAGCTTTGTTATGCTTAACATGCTGAAGCAACATTTGATGGACTGCACCTTAGTGTTTTTGCTCTTCTGAATGCTATTTTTGTGTTATATTCTAGCCTTAAAAACATCATCTGTAAATGTGACAGTCAACAACTCTTGTGAAAGAAAGAAATGGTTAAACGTCCTCATACTTTGACTGGTATGCCAAGGCAGAGGCACTTTAGGCAAACCTCAAACCCAGCTGAATTCAGTCTAGTTTTACAGTCCCTTTGCTGTGGGACTGATGAAGGATTTCTGATTATGTTACGAGGATCGAGTGAAAGTTTCGCTCTTAAAACAGATGTCACGGGAACAAGCAGGACCTTCTCTCCACTCCACCACGATTTTAACACTTTAAAAACCACATCTGTCCCAGAATAACCAGCCTCACACGGAGTCAGAGCCACGAGGCGTCCTGACCTGAAGCTTCTCTAAAAAACACATTCATCCAACATGTCAAGATTTGCTTTTAACACTTCGTCTGTCAGCGTCTGAGGAGACTCAACAGAGCACATCGTGATGGTCCTGCAGCATCAGCTCTAAAACCACCAGACTCAGAGACAGCTTCCTCCCACAGGCAATCAGACTGTTAAACACCTGAACTCTGTGAAGAACATCCAGAACATTCATCTGTTGCATTTTGCTAATTATTTATGTATATATCATATTCCATGTACTTGTTTATAGACTCTTCTGGCACTATTTCTATTTTATTTGTATTTACTTGCTCATCTCAAAACATTCTCTTTCACTATTTGATCAGTTTTATTAGTTCTATGTCCTGTATATATTCATGTTGCTCTGTTGGAGGAGGACTTCAGTTTGTCATCTCCATATCTCCACTGAAGCTGCAGAGCTCATGGTGAGAGAGACTTGAATTAAAATGTAAAATGTTACTCACTTTTAAAAAAAACATGTATCTGATAGAGGAACACATCAGAGCTGCATCAGACTCCATGTGACTGATGCTGATGGAAACAAGGTTGCATATGCACAATTAAATCAGATCTGAATATGTGAACAAATGTGTCATTAGTTATATTTCTGGTGCTCTGCGGGGGGGTCGTGCAGAGAGAAGACGCTCCACAGATAAATGCAGAAGAGCTGCAGCCTGCCTCCTCTCAGCAGGACGCCTGCAGGCCTCCGAGGCCACTTTCACAATATCTTTGAGTTGCTATCATGTTTTATTTCCTCTGACCAGTCCCCCTTTTATTCAGAAGCTTTGTGTTGTACACAGTGACTCTTCTCTCTTCAATACATATTTTAAAAGCTCACAGAAGCGTATTCATGTTCTGCATAAACCTTAAAGCCCCCTGAGACAAAAGCACCATTTGTGATATTGGGCTAAATAAATAAACTTTGATTTACTTTTATTGATGTATTTGGTACAAGAAGTACACTTCACTTCAGAGCCCTCAAGAGCTTGTTATTAGTGTCAACAATGGTGTTGCTATTAAAGGTTTTGTTACTCCCTAAAACTCAGCAAGGGATGGGGTTTCTAAGAGGTTTGAGGTCGTTGATTTGAAGCTTCTCATCTTACTCCTGTCTCCTGCCGTTCTCTTAGTGTTCCTACCAACGTTTAGTAAAACCGCCCAGTCGATAAAGAGAGTCACTATAGTTCCCTGCAGCCCACGTCTCATTTCTTCAGTCCTCAGGTATCAAATGAAGATGTGGGCGATGTTACCTGAACCCTTCCAGATGCACAATGATCAATCATCTCTCTTATGAACTTTAGATGCTCTCAGGTTTAATATTTGCAGCAGTCTCTCTCCTCAGCGTTAGTGATGGTGTTATGTAAGTGACCCGACTCTGTTAGGATTTGATGAGCCGAGATAAATCACCATGAAGTCCTTCATCAGCTGTTTACCATGCAGAGCCACGTGAGCAGCGACAGAGCAGGGAGTCAAAGAAACAGTTCAATTAGATGCAAAATGAAAGTAATAAACTGCAGACTTTAACCACAGTGACCATGCTGGGGAGGATACAGTTAACACGTGTGGAGCGGGAGAACTGAATCCCAAACAGAGTCATTTGAAATGCATCTCTTCAGCTGTTTATCTCTTATTATGTGGTGCAAAACCACATTAACAGGATATCTAAAAACCTGACATCAATCTGCAAACAAGTCATTATCTTCCTCCTCTCATCCTGCAGATGAACCTGATGGTAAAACTAACCCGTTAATCATCTTTAACCCTCCGTAGGTTTCCTCCTCTGATCATGATTCATGTATTCATCGTGTTGTTTTACTGCACATTAGGCTCCTCTGTGTATATACTGTATACTGTATGTTACTGTGTTGCTGTGAATAATTGGCCCTCAGGGGAATAATGAGGTTGTTGTGAATAAGGAGGAACAATCTCCAGGAAAAACAAGATGTTAGCACTCCGAAGAACAAGAAACTGCTCCTGTATCCTCAGATCTGAAGAGAAATACTATGTAGTAGTAGTAGTAGTAGTATAAGTAGTAGTAGTACAGGGGTGGCTGTGGCTCAGTGGGTAGTGTGCTGGACTTCGAATCAGGGGATAGCAAGTTCGAGTCCCACTGCAGTCAGCATGTCGTTGTGTCCCTGGGTAAGACACTTCACCCCAAAGTGCTCCTGGGGGGATTGTCCACAGTAATAAGTATGTAAGTCGCTTTGGATAAAAGCGTCTAACAAGTAACATGTAATGTAGCAGTAGTTACTGTAACTACTGCTACATTAACTACTAACTACTACTACTACTACTACTAAGTAGTAGTAGTAGTAGTAGTAGTAGTAGTAGTAGTGTCGGTAGTAGTAGTAGTAATATTAGTATTACAACACCGAGACACAGATGTGACCCCTAACTGAGTTTGATATGTGGAGACATAAGATAAGATAAAAGAGTAAAAATAAACAATTCTAGAATATAAACATCTCAAAATAGCAATAGAAATAAACCAGCATTAGAGAGTTACGCAGATATACAGATGTACGTTGCAGCTCTCACTCTTAAACTTCAGGGTTTCTCTCCTCTCATATTTCCATATTTATAAACCCATTAGGCCCCGGGAAACTTCTACCTGAACACACACACACACACACACACACACACACACACGATGATCTGAGATGGACTGATGTCTGAACTTCAGTTGATGAACTCTCGCTGACGTTCAGCCTCTGATTGGACGGAGATGATGAGAGACAGCGGGGGATATTTATACTCTTTCATATATTCATCAAATCATCTGAGTGATGGCTGTCTGCTGCTCTCAGACACAGGAGGTGACTTTAGATATGAATTAGCATCACAGCCAGTGTGTGTGTGTGTGTGTGTGTGTGTGTGTGTGTGTGTGTGTGTTTACCCTGCAGGCTGTTAAAGACATCAGAGCTTCTCTCTTCATGCATGTTAGATCTGTAAATGTGTTGAATCCAGTGTGAAGCCCCGGCTCAGAGGCTCTGCAGACAGGAAACAGCTCTTCACTCTGTGGTTATTACATATGAGGTGATCTTTGAACGGGGTTCATTTAATTAAGGTCTAGCTTATATAACTCTGTCACTCCATCGGTCTGTTTACCACTTTGGTGACAGGACTCTTCCTCCTGACTCTTCCTCCTGACTCTTCCTCCTGACTCTTCCTCCTGACTCTTCCTCCTGACCTTTCCTCCTGACTCTTCCTCCTGACTCTCCTGACTCTTCCTCCTGACTCTTCCTCCTGACTCTTCCTCCTGACCTTTCCTCCTAACCCTTTCCTCCTGACTCTTCCTCCTGACTCTTCCTCCTGACTCTTCCTCCTGACCCTTCCTCCTGACTCCTTCTCCTGACCTTTCCTCCTAACCCTTTCCTCCTGACTCTTCCTCCTGACTCTTCCTCCTGACTCTTCCTCCTGACCCTTCCTCCTGACTCTTCCTCCTGACTCTTCCTCCTGACCCTTCCTCCTGACTCTTCCTCCTGATCCTTCCTCCTGACTCTTCCTCCTGACTCTTCCTCCTCTCCCCATCAGTGGTTCTTCTGTAAGGACTCGTGACAGAGGGACGTAAATATTAGAGATGGTGAGATGAAGCCCGATGGAGCATTAGAGTGAATGAGCTCTAAAGGGTTCTTCTGCACGCTCTCTTCGACACAGAGGAGGCAGTTTAACCGCTCAGATATCTTCCAGTCCAGATCTATGACGGGAGGTTTCTTTGCTTCTGCTCAGATTCAAAGCAGTTTGCAATACAGAGTCCGACAGGTGTGAATGTTCTCTAAACTCTGAATGTTTCTAAATGTGTCCCGGGGCCTAACGGGTTTATAAATGTGGAAATATGAGATGAGAGAAACACTGAAGTTTAAGAGTCAGAGCTGCAACATAAACACACACACACACACACACACACACACACACACACACAAAAGTAAACGTCCTCGGAGCAACACAACACATATGACTGTTAGTTGTGAATGCAGAGCAGCAGTTTTCAGACTGAATGTGAGCGGTGTATAACGTGATGTATAACCTAGTGTTTTAGAAGAAATAAATGATGTATTACGTGTTGTAGTGTGATCAATATTGTGATTGGTATGTGTGATGTCAGACGTGGAGCACTGGGTGACTTTCAGGATCATAGAGCTGGACAACCGTCTCTGTTGTTGGAAACTGGTTTCTGCAGCTTTGAGTAAACGCTGCGCATGTTTCCTCAAGTTTCTGAATGTTTATAAGACAAAATTAAGATTTTTAAGAATTTATGAACAAATTTAGAATTTTGACATTTTCAGAAAATCATATTTTTATCCTGACGTCCTCTGATGCTCAGCGGAGCAGAAAATAAATCCTGTTTGTTTTCTGCTTCCTGTTTACTCAGGTACTGTGTCCGAGGCCTGGGTCCACACACACACACACACACACACACACACACACATACACAAATGCTCACTCTGCTTGGTTCTCATCCTGCAACAGTCACCGTAACAAAAGCCTGCAGCTCTCCGAGTCGATTCCCACTTTCTTTATGGCCCTGTGTGTGTGTGTGTGCGTGTGTGTGTGTGTGTGTGTGTGTGTGTGTGTGTGTGTGTGTGTGTGTGTGTGTGTGTGTGTGTGTGTGTGTGTGTGTGTGTGTGTGTGTGTGTGTGTGTGTGTGTTGCACTGATTGTCCCTGCTGTCCAACACGAGGCTCGGGGGGTAAATACATTCATCTTGTTTTCTTCTTCTTCACAAACTTTCCTGCAGAGTGCTTCCTCTTCCTCCTCCTCCTCTTCCTCCTCCTCTTCCTCCTCGTCCTCTTCCTCCTCTTCCTCTTCCTCAGTGATGTGACTCCTTCAGTCTCTAATCAGGCCTCCTGCTCTGTGTCTGCCTGCTGATGAAGACGATGATCAGACTTCACCTCCTGCTGCTCTGAGTTAAGATCCTTCAGTGAGGTGGAGACACTAAAGACTGATATACACCTGAACATCAGCAGGAGAGGACTCTTTAAAGTAGAGACACTACATACTGATATACACCTGAACATCAGCAGGAGAGGACTCTTTAAAGTAGAGACACTACATACTGATATACACCTGAACATCAACAGGAGAGGACTCTTTAAAGTAGAGACACTACATACTGATATACACCTGAACATCAGCAGGAGAGGACTCTTTAAAGTAGAGACACTACATACTGATATACACCTGAACATCAGCAGGAGAGGACTCTTTAAAGTAGAGACACTACATACTGATATACACCTGAACATCAGCAGGAGAGGACTCTTTAAAGTAGAGACTACATACTGATATACACCTGAACATCAACAGGAGAGGACTCTTTAAAGTAGAGACACTACATACTGATATACACCTGATCATCAGCAGGAGAGGACTCTTTAAAGTAGAGACACTACATACTGATATACACCTGAACATCAGCAGGAGAGGACTCTTTAAAGTAGAGACACTACATACTGATATACACCTGAACATCAGCAGGAGAGGACTCTTTAAAGTAGAGACACTACATACTGATATACACCTGCACATCAGCAGGAGAGGACTCTTTATAGTAGAGACACTACATACTGATATACACCTGAACATCAGCAGGAGAGGACTCTTTAAAGTAGGGACGTGTAGAATATAATTCACATTTCAGTTTCACAGAGTCCCTCCCTCCTCCCTAACCCTAACCCTTTGAGCGTGCATTGGTATTGTGTTGATGTTTTGTGTTAGTGTGAGGACAGATTGAGACACTCTCCAAAACATGCAAACTGCAGCATGAAACTTTACAGATCTGAAGCTGGAAGATGGACATCGCCCCAGAAACAACAGGGAGACAGGCATCGTTCAGGACCTGACCCCCCCTCACAGCTTCTGCTCTCTGCATGGTGACCTGACCCCCCCCTCACAGCTTCTGCTCTCTGCATGGTGACCTGACCCCCCTCACAGCTTCTGCTCTCTGCATGGTGACCTGACCCCCCCTCACAGCTTCTGCTCTCTGCATGGTGACCTGACCCCCCCTCACAGCTTCTGCTCTCTGCATGGTGACCTGACCCCCCTCACAGCCTCTGCTCTCTGCATGGTGACCTGACCCCCCTCACAGCTTCTGCTCTCTGCATGGTGACCTGACCCCCCCTCACAGCTTCTGCTCTCTGCATGGTGACCTGACCCCCCCTCACAGCCTCTGCTCTCTGCATGGTGACCTGACCCCCCTCACAGCTTCTGCTCTCTGCATGGTGACCTGACCCCCCTCACAGCTTCTGCTCTCTGCATGGTGACCTGACCCCCCCTCACAGCTTCTGCTCTCTGCATGGTGACCTGACCCCCCCTCACAGCCTCTGCTCTCTGCATGGTGACCTGACCCCCTCACAGCTTCTGCTCTCTGCATGGTGACCTGACCCCCCTCACAGCTTCTGCTCTCTGCATGGTGACCTGACCCCCTCACAGCTTCTGCTCTCTGCATGGTGACCTGACCCCCCCTCACAGCTTCTGCTCTCTGCATGGTGACCTGACCCCCCTCACAGCCTCTGCTCTCTGCATGGTGACCTGACCCCCCTCACAGCTTCTGCTCTCTGCATGGTGACCTGACCCCCCTCACAGCTTCTGCTCTCTGCATGGTGACCTGACCCCCCCTCACAGCCTCTGCTCTCTGCATGGTGACCTGACCCCCTCACAGCTTCTGCTCTCTGTATGGTGACCTGACCCCCCTCACAGCTTCTGCTCTCTGCATGGTGACCTGACCCCCCCTCACAGCTTCTGCTCTCTGCATGGTGACCTGACCCCCCTCACAGCTTCTGCTCTCTGCATGGTGACCTGACCCCCCCTCACAGCCTCTGCTCTCTGCATGGTGACCTGACCCCCCTCACAGCCTCTGCTCTCTGCATGGTGACCTGACCCCCCCTCACAGCCTCTGCTCTCTGCATGGTGACCTGACCCCCCTCACAGCCTCTGCTCTCTGCATGGTGACCTGACCCCCCTCACAGCTTCTGCTCTCTGCATGGTGACCTGACCCCCCTCACAGCCTCTGCTCTCTGCATGGTGACCTGACCCCCCTCACAGCCTCTGCTCTCTGCATGGTGACCTGACCCCCCTCACAGCTTCTGCTCTCTGCATGGTGACCTGACCCCCCCCCACCTGGCTGCTCACTGCTCTCTCTGTCCTGTTGTTGCTCTGACTCTACAGCACAGAGAGCAGTAACTCAGAGCAGGGTGAGTTACACTCTGGTTCAGAGCCACTTGGAAGCAAAACAAAAAGCAGCGAGGAGGGAGGGGGGGGGCTCACTCTGATGCAGACAGAGAGGAAGAGGAAGAGGAGGAGGGAGAGGAGGAGGGAGAGGAGGAGGAGCGATGATCGAGAGCAGAGGCTGAGCAGCTCTCAGTCTCTGCTCAGCGCTCAGTGCAGCAGCTGCTCTTCCTCACATCTCGTCCTCCTCACATCTCTTCTTCTTTCTCTCTTCTTCCTCCTCATATCATCTCTTCCTCTCATCTCCCCCTCCTCTTCCTCCCCCTCACATCTCCTCTCCCTCCCCCGCCATGCTGCCCTGGAGGAGGAAGAAGCTGGTCCTGGTGGAGGAGGAAGGACGGAGTAAAGGGAGGAGCTTCAGCTACAGCTCCATCCTGTCCTCGCTGCTGCGCTCCTGCCCCGAGCTGCTGCCCGCCGCCCCCCCCCCCTGGGTGGGCCGCCTCCTCCACAGCAGGAGGCAGAAGGTGGAGCTCAACAAGGAGGAGCCCGTCTACGCCGTCAGGTACAGAGGGGGGGGGGGGGGGGGGGTGGAGTACAAATACTTCCTTACTGTACATTGTTCTGGTATCTGTACTTTACTCCACTACTTATTTTCCTGACGACTTTTTCCTTCGACTTCTTACATTTTGAACACAAAAAGTTCATGTGGGCAGTTTATAATAACTCTCACTGCCAGAAGGGTAGACAAAGGTCCGCTGAACGGTAACAAGTTAACCTAGAGACCAAGTTCAACCTGTCAGCGTGCTGTTTAGCTAATGAACGTTAGCTTTCTATCTATCTATCAATCAATCAATCTATCTATCTATCTATCTATTTATCTATCTATCTATCTCTCTCTATCTATCTATCTATCTATCAATCAATCAATCTATCTATCAATCAATCTATCTATCTATCTATCTATCTATTTATCTATCTATCTCTCTCTATCTATCTATCTATCAATCAATCTATCTATCTATCAATCAATCTATCTATCTATCTATCTCTCTCTCTCTATCTATCTATCAATCAATCTATATCTATCTATCTATCTCTATCTATCAATCAATCTCTCTCTCTATCTATCAATATATCTATCAATCAATCTCTCTCTCTCTCTCTCTATCTATCTATCAATCAATCAATCTATCTCTCTATCTATCTATCTATCAATCAATCTCTCTCTCTCTATCTATCAATATATCTATCTATCTATCTCTTCTCTCTATCTATCTATCTCTCAATCAATCTCTCTCTCTATGTATCAATATATCTATCTATCTATTTCTCTCTCTCTCTCTCTATCTATCTATCTATCAATTAATCAATCTATCTCTCTCTCTATCTATCTTTCAATATATCTATCTATGTATCTCTTTCTCTCTATCTATCATATCTACATACCTGTACTTTCTACTTCTTCCATGTTGAACCCAAATACCTGAACTTTCTACTTCTTCCATGTTGAACCCAAATACCTGTACTTTCTACTTCTTCCATGTTGAACCCAAATACCTGTACTTTTCTACTTTCTTACATGTTGAACCCAAATACCTGAACTTTCTACTTCTTCCATGTTGAACCCAAATACCTGTACTTTCTACTTCTTACATGTTGAACTCAAATACCTGTACTTTCTACTTCTTACATGTTGAACCCAAATACCTGAACTTTCTACTTCTTCCATGTTGAACCCAAATACCTGTACTTTCTACTTCTTACATGTTGAACCCAAATACCTGAACTTTCTACTTCTTCCATGTTCCAAACAGGCTGGTTCCTTTAGTCTGAATGTGTGTTTGGTGGCGTGATCATTATTATTTAGAGTCATTGCGTGCCTATTGATTTGAACACGATCCGTGTATCCATCATTTCCTGGTCTTCTCTAAAGAAGAGGGACCAATGGAAACGTTGTCATGTTGCCGTTGTTCAGCATGGAAACATTCATTAGCTAACAATGACATCATTGTTCTATTAATATAAAGGGAGGTCAGGTACTCTTTAAAACAGCTGCTAGGTATGGGTACTTTTTACTGAAGGACATTTCAAAGCCTCTTTACTTTTACTTGAGTAAAGAAGTTTAGTCAGTACTTCTACTTTCACCAGAGTGTTTTTAAACACGAGTATCTGTACTTCTACTTGAGTAAAGGATGTACTGTTGCCCTCTGTCAGGTACCTAGGCAGCGTGGTGACCTTCACGGCGAAGGGCGAGGGCTGCACCCGGGAGGCGGTGGAGAGGATCTGGGCGAGGAGCGGCTTCGGGGAGCAGAGCGTGAAGATGAACCTGAGCGTCGGAGCGCACGGCCTCCGCCTGAGCAGCGACAAGAAGAAGAAGAAGAAGAATCCTGGGCACCTGTACTCTCTGAGCCGGATCACGCACTGCGGCGCCGACCCGGCCCGGACCCGGATCCTGGCCTGGGTCTACCGGCACCAGGTGAGCACATATTCTACTCAAGTAGAAGTACAGATACTCCTGTTTAAAAATACTCTGGTAAAAATAGATTTGATCAGTACGGGGGAAATCAAGTCCATCTTAAAGGACAGAGAACAAGAATCCATTGGTCGATGTGATTGCTCTTATATCCCATAATTGAAGTCGTTTTAAAATTGTGCCAGTTTTTAATGTTTTATAATAGTTTCTGTTATTTGCATATTGACTGGTTAGTGTGCCTTTCATTGGTGTTTTACAGCTGTATTTGTCTGCCTGTATTGTTTTGTGTTCATTTGTTGTAACTTTGTTCATGCTGCCCTCTTGGCCAGGTCGCTCTGGAAAAGAGATTTTAATCTCATGAGACTTTTACCTGGTTAAATAAAGGATGTAGAAGTACTGACTAAACTTCTCTACTCAAGTAAAAGTAAAGAAGTATGGGCTTCGATATGTACTTAAGTAAAAAGTACCCATAACTAGCAGCTGTTTTAGAGAAGACCAGGAAATGATGGATACACAGAAAACGCAGATTTGGGCCAGGTCATGTGACTTTAGGCTTGTTTGAGATGAGCTGCGGCTCGCCTCGAAAGTAGATGAGAATAGCCGATTGCAGCCGGGGGAGGTCTCAAAAAGACAGCTCGGAGTCGGACAGCTCGGAGTCAGACAGCTCGGAGTCGGACAGCTCGGAGTCGGCTTGACTCGGTTTGCAAAGGCGGAAATTGCGTTGGCGTTCTTCGTTGCAGATGAAGTGGATGCATTAGAAATCCCACAATTATTATATCACTACAAATGAATGACTCAAGTGTCTGTTCATCATAAAACAAATCAATACAAGGGGGGTTGAATCCTACATGTCAAAGACAGAAGCACTTATTACTTTTCAAAACGACTTCCGTCAGTGGTCTTGACCAGTTTGCATTTATAAAGAATGCACAAATGTGTTTAATCGTTAATGTCAGATGTACTAAGTAAATACATTTGTTCCTGCTCAAGATTAGATTCAACTTTATTGATATTGCACAGATTACAGGAGACAACGAAATGCAGTTTAGCTTCTAACCAGGAGTGCAACAAGCAGTAGAGTGAAAAGTAATGTACACAATCTACAGAATACAATATAAAATGAATTGAATGATGAATAAAGAGTGAGGGGTATGAATACACTAGATACACACAGCAGCCTGTGAGCAGTGTGAGCAGTGTGTATGAATACACTAGATACACACAGCAGCCTGTGAGCAGTATGAGCAGTGTGTATGAATACACTAGATACACACAGCAGCCTGTGAGCAGTGTGAGCAGTGTGTATGAATACACTAGATACACACAGCAGCCTGTGAGCAGTGTGAGCAGTGTGTATGAACACACTAGATACACACAGCAGCCTGTGAGCAGTATGAGCAGTGTGTATGAATACACTAGATACACACAGCAGCCTGTGAGCAGTATGAACAGTGTGTATGAATACACTAGATACACACAGCAGCCTGTGAGCAGTGTGAGCAGTGTGTATGAATACACTAGATACACACAGCAGCCTGTGAGCAGTATGAGCAGTGTGTATGAATACACTAGATACACACAGCAGCCTGTGAGCAGTATGAACAGTGTGTATGAATACACTAGATATACACAGCAGCCTGTGAGCAGTATGAACAGTGTGTATGAATACACTAGATACACACAGCAGCCGTATGAGCAGTATGTATGAATATGCTAAGATATATAAAGTATGAAAACGGTAAGCAGTGCAAATATAATAATAATGGGTTTCATTTATAAAGCACTTCAAATCCCGAAGTGCTACAAGCAGCGAGCATGAACAGTATAAAAACAGTACACAACACGGTAGAATGAATAAAAAGCAATACAAAACAAACAATTAAAATAAAATAAAAGGGTGGTAATAAATAAAAGGTCTAGGGAAAGGCTCTATTGGGTTTTGAGGCCTTTTTTAAAAGCCTCCATGGTCTGTGGTGCTCTCATGTGCTCGGGGAGAGCGTTCCACAGACTGGGAGCAGCCGAGCAGAAGGCCCGGTCTCCCATAGTACGGAGCTTGGTCCTGGGGGGTTTGAGGAGGTTGGAGTTGCTGGAGCGGGTGGTCCGCAAGGAGGTATGGGGGGTGAGGAGTTCCTTGAGGTAGGGAGGGGCAGTTCCATGGATGCACTGGTGGGTGAGGACGGAGACCTTGAATTCGATCCTCAGCTCCACGGGGAGCCAGTGTAGTGTTTTAAGGATGGGGGTGATGTGATCATATTTGCGCACCCTCATCAGGATCCTAGCAGCGCTGTTCTGGATGTACTGGAGCCTCTGGATGCTTTTCTTAGGGATCCCGATGAGGAGTGCATTGCAATAGTCCAGCCTGGAGGAGACAAAGGCGTGGACTAGCTTTTCGGCGTCAGACAGAGTGAGTGAGGGGCGGAGTTTGGCGATATTCCTGAGGTGATAAAAGGAGTTCTTGCACAGCTGTTTAATGTGAGCCTCAAAAGTCAGATGGGCGTCCATTTTCACACCCAGGTTGGTGACTATTGAGGAGAGGGTAATGTCCTGGCCGGATTAGGTGATGGTGGTGATGGTGGATGACCGAACCTGGTGTGGGGTGCCAACTATAATGGCTTCGGTCTTGGAGCTGTTGAGTTTCAGGAAGTTTTGCTCCATCCACGCCTGTATCTCCTGCAGGCAGGTAGTGAGTGTGGGTGAAGGCAGGGCTGCAGTGGGGGTAGGGTTGATCCTGAGGTACAGTTGGGTGTCATCAGCGTAACAATGGAATGATACTCCATGTTGGCTGATGATAGAGCCAACCAGTCAAGGGGAGAGTCAGAGAGTCCGATGGTGGAGTGCAGACGATGGAGGAGGATGCCGTGATCGACGGTGTCGAAAGCTGCAGTGAGATCGAGGAGGATGAGGAGAGAGGGAGAGCCAGCATCAGCCGTCATCAGCAGGTCGTTGGTGACCCTGACCAGGGCAGTTTCTGTGCTGTGGCCTGAGCGGAAACCAGACTGGAACTTCTCAAATAAGTTGTTGGAGTTTAGATGGTCCTGGAGCTGGGCAGCAACTACTTTTTCCAGCACCTTGGATAGAAATGGGAGGTTGGAAATGGGTCTGTAGTTGGCCAGGACTCCCGGGTCAAGGGAGGGTTTTTTGAGACGAGGTTTGATGACAGCGGTTTTGAGGGCAGAGGGGACATGGCCAGCCTGGAGAGAGAGGTTTACGATCTTAGTGATCATGGGGCTCATGGTACAGATGTAAGATTTCACCAGAGCTGACGGAAGGGGTCCAGGACACAGGTGGAGGGCTTCATCCTCCTAACGAGGCCCTCAACCTCTCGCTGAGAGATGTCTGTGAAACAGCGAAGAGGCTGGGTTGTCCCAGGCTGTGGGTCAGCAGTTGGAACTGGAGGTGCAGAGGGGCTAGAGAGGATGGAGCGGATGGTGTCAACTTTGTTTATGAAGAAGGCGGCGAAGTTGCTACACTGCTTCTCAGTGGAGTCGGAGTGTAGAGGACTTTGGGGTTTGAGGAGGTGGTTTATGGTGGAGAAGAGTTGCTTGGAGTTTCCAGTACTGTGTTGATGATGGAGGAGTAGTACTGGGACCGTGCATCTCTGAGGGACTGTGCGTAGGCCTTCTGGTGTTCACGATAGGCTAACAGGTGAACAGTGAGTCCTGAGGCCTTGAGCCGCGCTCAAGGACACGCCCAGCTGTCTTCAGTCTCCGCAGCTCGCCGGTGTACCATGGGGCTGAGCGCGAGAAGGTGACCATCCTGGTTTTGAGGGGGGCGTGTAGATCAAGGAGACTGTTAAGGGACTGGTTGTAATATGCCACTGACTCATTTACTGATGAGAAGTTGGCGGAGGAAATATGCTGGAGGTCCAGGGTCATGATGTCCGGGTTGATGTTCCTCAGGTTCCTGAAGCGGATTTGGCGTTTGGGCTTGCTGAGTGGAGACTGGAAAAACAGCTCCAAAGAGATGGTCTTGTGGTCAGACACCCCCAGGTCATACACTAGCAGATTGCTGATGGGGGCGGAGTTTGTGATGACCAGGTCGAGCGTGTGGCCCTTGGCGTGTGTGGGGACATCAACATGCTGTGTGAGATTGAGGCAGTCCAGAAGCAGCAGAAACTCAGTGGCAAAGTGGCAGGAGGGGGAGTCGACGTGAATATTAAAATCTCCAAGTATGATCATATTGGCAGAGGTTGTGCATAGCGTAGTGAGAAGGTCTTGTATCTCTGGGATGAAAGCTGAATTGGGTTTGGGTGGCCGGTAGATCAGAAGTATTGTCAGGGGGAAGGGGGGTTTACATTTAAATGCAAGGCATTCAAAAGAGGACAATACAGGCAGGGGCAGGAGTGACAGTTCCAATTCCTTTCGGTAGATAACAGCTAGGCCTCCACCACGACCAGTGCTGCGGGCTTTCTCCAAGTTGCTGTAGCCAGGATATATAGTATAAAATGTATAGATATTAATTTCATGATGATAAACATTGTGGAACAACGATGAAAAATGTGAATGGAAGTGGCGACGTAAAACTGACACAAAACAACGAAACACTTTTGCGGAGCCATTGAGAGTTTCATCCCCAGCACGGGGTGAAACCCACCAATGAGCGCTCAGCTCGATGTACCAGCGAGTCGTTTCCCATCAAGCATTTCGCTTCTGCAGCTTGTGGACAGAAACTGCTCCGCCTCGCTCTCAAGGCTGCCGGCCTCTTTGTCCCGTGAGATTTCAACGTCTCATGCAGGCGAGCCTCCAGTGCAAGTCGGACAAAATGACAACCCATCATGCAACGCACGAGCAAGACGGCGATCGCAATTGCGCAGGTCTGCGTCGGTCTCGCTCATCTCAAACAAGCCTTTTGTGTCCACGGGCCAGGTCATGTGACTTTGTGTCCATGTGCTAGGCTAACACACGTGTCAGAACGAGCTACATTTCAGAAGCTTGTTTTTTGTTGCTAAAGGTAAAATTCAAGCCATTTAAGAATTAAAATGCTTCCACGTCCCTTAATACATTTAACCTGTTGTGGAAACATTTCTTGATCAAATGTATATGAAACAAATGAGATAAACATTGGTGTGACACTAATGTCTCATCGGGACTTGAACTTTAAACTTTCACAGTAAATCAGTGACACATATGATTATGATATGCTCAGTTAATTTAGATGATTCAATGTTCATATATTCTATATTCTTCAATTCAAAGTATGTTCAAACAAATTTTAACCAAAAGATCATCCTCATTAATTAAGTCATAAATAGGAGTTACTTTACCATTAACGCCCAATGGGACATGTATGTCACTTTTCAGATCTCTGACACTAGGGAGCGTTACTTGTCAGAAATGTGTTCTGTGTGGTTTATTCAGTCTACCTGATGTTCCCCTTCATTTTCCCAAAGTAGAAATGGGTCCAGGTTCTTCTGGGGGAAGTAACTCAGTGTTTGTGCTGCAGGTGAGGAACCTGGCGGTGGTGCTGCGCTGCCACGCCGCACTGCTCAGCCGCCCCGAGCAGGCGGAGGCCGTCTCCGTCAGCCTGGACCGGAGCGCCTCCTCCGCCTTCAGCGAGTTCAAGAGGCTGAAGAGGCTGAGCGACCATCGCCACGTCCAGACCCAGCTGCTGGGGGGGGGGGTTCCTCTCATGCCCCTCCGCAGGGTCCTGAACGGGCAGTGCCACTACAGAACCCCTGCTGACAGGAAACTCTGCTCCATCACTGAGGAGGAGGAGGAGGAGGAGGAGAGGAGGAGGAGGAGGAGGAGGAGGAGGAGGAGGAGGAGGAGCAGAGGAAGGTGTTCACCACCAGCACCGACCCCACACAGCTCCTCTCACAGCTCGACCTCAGAGACATCGCCCGCCTGGAGCAGTGCCAGATCAACTTCGTGAGCGACAACAACAACAACACGTTCACCTTCATCACCTCGCTGGTGTGAGCGACAACAACAACACGTTCACCTTCATCACCTCGCTGGTGTGAGAGACAACAACAACACGTTCACCTTCATCACCTCGCTGGTGTGAGCGACAACAACAACACGTTCACCTTCATCACTTCGCTGGTGTGAGAGACAACAACAACACTTTCACCTTCATCACCTCGCTGGTGTGAGAGACAACAACAACACTTTCACCTTCATCACTTCGCTGGTGTGAGAGACAACAACAACACTTTCACCTTCATCACCTCACTGGTGTGAGCGACAACAACAACACGTTCACCTTCATCACTTCGCTGGTGTGAGCGACAACAACAACACTTTCACCTTCATCACCTCACTGGTGTGAGCGACAACAACAACACGTTCACCTTCATCACCTCGCTGGTGTGAGAGACAACAACAACACTTTCACCTTCATCACCTCGCTGGTGTGAGCGACAACAACAACACGTTCACCTTCATCACCTCGCTGGTGTGAGAGACAACAACAACACTTTCACCTTCATCACCTCACTGGTGTGAGCGACAACAACAACACGTTCACCTTCATCACCTCGCTGGTGTGAGAGACAACAACAACACTTTCACCTTCATCACCTCGCTGGTGTGAGCGACAACAACAACACGTTCACCTTCATCACCTCGCTGGTGTGAGCGACAACAACAACACGTTCACCTTCATCACCTCGCTGGTGTGAGCGACAACAACAACAACACTTTCACCTTCATCACCTCGCTGGTGTGAGAGACAACAACAACACGTTCACCTTCATCACCTCGCTGGTGTGAGAGACAACAACAACACTTTCACCTTCATCACCTCGCTGGTGTGAGAGACAACAACAACAACACTTTCACCTTCATCACCTCGCTGGTGTGAGAGACAACAACAACACGTTCACCTTCATCACCTCGCTGGTGTGAGCGACAACAACAACAACACTTTCACCTTCATCACCTCGCTGGTGTGAGCGACAACAACAACACGTTCACCTTCATCACCTCGCTGGTGTGAGCGACAACAACAACACTTTCATCTTCATCACCTCGCTGGTGTGAGCGACAACAACAACACGTTCACCTTCATCACCTCGCTGGTGTGAGAGACAACAACACGTTCACCTTCATCACCTCGCTGGTGTGAGAGACAACAACACGTTCACCTTCATCACCTCGCTGGTGTGAGCGACAACAACAACACGTTCACCTTCATCACCTCGCTGGTGTGAGAGACAACAACAACAACACTTTCACCTTCATCACCTCGCTGGTGTGAGCGACAACAACAACACGTTCACCTTCATCACTTCGCTGGTGTGAGCGACAACAACAACACGTTCACCTTCATCACCTCGCTGGTGTGAGAGACAACAACACGTTCACCTTCATCACCTCGCTGGTGTGAGCGACAACAACAACACGTTCACCTTCATCACTTCGCTGGTGTGAGAGACAACAACAACAACACTTTCACCTTCATCACCTCGCTGGTGTGAGCGACAACAACAACACGTTCACCTTCATCACCTCGCTGGTGTGAGCGACAACAACAACACGTTCACCTTCATCACCTCGCTGGTGTGAGAGACAACAACAACACGTTCACCTTCATCACCTCGCTGGTGTGAGCGACAACAACAACGTTCACCTTCATCACCTCGCTGGTGTGAGCGACAACAACAACACGTTCACCTTCATCACCTCGCTGGTGTGAGCGACAACAACAACACGTTCACCTTCATCACCTCGCTGGTGTGCGAGAACAACAACACGTTCACCTTCATCACCTCGCTGGTGTGAGCGACAACAACAACACGTTCACCTTCATCACCTCGCTGGTGTGAGAGACAACAACAACACGTTCACCTTCATCACCTCGCTGGTGTGAGAGACAACAACAACACGTTCACCTTCATCACCTCGCTGGTGTGAGCGACAACAACAACACGTTCACCTTCATCACCTCGCTGGTGTGAGAGACAACAACAACACGTTCACCTTCATCACCTCGCTGGTGTGAGAGACAACAACAACAACACTTTCACCTCCATCACTTCGCTGGTGTGAGAGACAACAACAACAACACGTTCACCTTCATCACCTCGCTGGTGTGAGAGACAACAACAACACTTTCACCTTCATCACTTCGCTGGTGTGAGCGACAACAACAACACGTTCACCTTCATCACCTCGCTGGTGTGAGAGACAACAACAACAACAACAACACGTGCACCTTCATCACCTTGCTGGTGTGACTCCTCTCCTCCTCCTCCTCCTCCTCCTCTCCTCCTCCTCCTCCTCCTCTCCTCCTCCTCCTCCTCTCCTCCTCCTCTTCCTCCTCCTCCTCCTCCTCTCCTGCTCTCCTCCTCCTCCTCCTGCTCTCCTCCTCCTCCTCCTCCTCCTCCTCCTCCTCTCCTCCTCCTCCTCCTCCTCTCCTCCTCCTCCGCCTCCTCCTCCTCCTCTCCTCCTCCTGCTCTCTTCTCCTCCTCCTCTCTCTGCTCTCCTCCTCTCCTCCTGCTCTCCTCCTCCTCTTCCTCTCCTCCTCCTCCTCCTCTCCTCCTCCTCCTCCTCCTCCTCTCCTCCTCCTCTCTCTTCCTCCTCCTCCTCCTCCTCGTCCTCTCCTCCTCCTCCTCCTCCTCTCCTCCTCCTCCTCTCCTCCTCCTGCTCTC
>CM062267.1:623137-638137 GCA_031216635.1 Dissostichus eleginoides | reverse complement strand
GAGTTACTGGTGGAGTTAGTGGTGGAGTTACTGGTGGAGTTACTGGTGGAGTTACTGGTGGAGTTAGTGGTGGAGTTAGTGGTGGAGTTAGTGGTGGAGTTACTGGTGGAGTTAGTGGTGGAGATAGTGGTGGAGTTAGTGGTGGAGTTACTGGTGGAGTTACTGGTGGAGTTACTGGTGGAGTTAGTGGTGGAGTTAGTGGTGGAGTTACTGATGGAGTTAGTGGTGGAGTTACTGGTGGAGTTAGTGGTGGAGTTACTGGTGGAGTTAGTGGTGGAGTTACTGGTGGAGTTACTGGTGGAGTTAGTGGTGGAGTTAGTGGTGGAGTTAGTGGTGGAGTTAGTGGTGGAGTTACTGGTGGAGTTAGTGGTGGAGTTAGTGGTGGAGTTACTGGTGGAGTTACTGGTGGAGTTACTGGTGGAGTTACTGGTGGAGTTAGTGGTGGAGTTAGTGGTGGAGTTACTGGTGGAGTTACTGGTGGAGTTAGTGGTGGAGTTACTGGTGGAGTTAGTGGTGGAGTTACTGGTGGAGTTAGTGGTGGAGTTACTGGTGGAGTTACTGGTGGAGTTACTGGTGGAGTTACTGGTGGAGTTACTGGTGGAGTTAGTGGTGGAGTTAGTGGTGGAGTTACTGGTGGAGTTAGTGGTGGAGTTAGTGGTGGAGTTAGTGGTGGAGTTAGTGGTGGAGTTACTGGTGGAGTTAGTGGTGGAGTTACTGGTGGAGTTAGTGGTGGAGTTAGTGGTGGAGTTAGTGGTGGAGTTACTGGTGGAGTTAGTGGTGGAGTTAGTGGTGGAGTTACTGGTGGAGTTAGTGGTGGAGTTACTGGTGGAGTTAGTGGTGGAGTTAGTGGTGGAGTTACTGGTGGAGTTAGTGGTGGAGTTACTGGTGGAGTTAGTGTGGAGTTACTGGTGGAGTTAGTGGTGGAGTTACTGGTGGAGTTACTGGTGGAGTTACTGGTGGAGTTACTGGTGGAGTTACTGGTGGAGTTACTGGTGGAGTTACTGGTGGAGTTACTGGTGGAGTTAGTGGTGGAGTTACTGGTGGAGTTACTGGTGGAGTTACTGGTGGAGTTAGTGGTGGAGTTACTGGTGGAGTTAGTGGTGGAGTTACTGGTGGAGTTACTGTGGAGTGGTGGTGAGTTAGTGGTGGAGTTAGTCGTGGAGTTACTGGTGGAGTTAGTGGTGGAGTTACTGGTGGAGTTAGTGGTGGAGTTACTGGTGGAGTTACTGGTGGAGTTACTGGTGGAGTTAGTGGTGGAGTTACTGGTGGAGTTAGTGGTGGAGTTAGTGGTGGAGTTACTGGTGGAGTTAGTGGTGGAGTTAGTGGTGGAGTTACTGGTGGAGTTACTGGTGGAGTTAGTGGTGGAGTTACTGGTGGAGTTAGTGGTGGAGTTAGTGGTGGAGTTACTGGTGGAGTTACTGGTGGAGTTAGTGGTGGAGTTACTGGTGGAGTTAGTGGTGGAGTTACTGGTGGAGTTACTGGTGGAGTTAGTGGTGGAGTTACTGGTGGAGTTAGTGGTGGAGTTAGTGGTGGAGTTAGTGGTGGAGTTACTGGTGGAGTTAGTGGTGGAGTTAGTGGTGGAGTTACTGGTGGAGTTAGTGGTGGAGTTACTGGTGGAGTTACTGGTGGAGTTACTGGTGGAGTTAGTGGTGGAGTTAGTGGTGGAGTTACTGGTGGAGTTACTGGTGGAGTTACTGGTGGAGTTAGTGGTGGAGTTAGTGGTGGAGTTACTGGTGGAGTTAGTGGTGGAGTTAGTGGTGGAGTTAGTGGTGGAGTTAGTGGTGGAGTTAGTGGTGGAGTTACTGGTGGAGTTAGTGGTGGAGTTAGTGGTGGAGTTACTGGTGGAGTTACTGGTGGAGTTAGTGGTGGAGTTAGTGGTGGAGTTACTGGTGGAGTTAGTGGTGGAGTTAGTGGTGGAGTTACTGGTGGAGTTAGTGGTGGAGTTAGTGGTGGAGTTAGTGGTGGAGTTACTGGTGGAGTTAGTGGTGGAGTTACTGGTGGAGTTAGTGGTGGAGTTAGTGGTGGAGTTACTGGTGGAGTTAGTGGTGGAGTTACTGGTGGAGTTAGTGGTGGAGTTAGTGGTGGAGTTACTGGTGGAGTTAGTGGTGGAGTTACTGGTGGAGTTAGTGTGGAGTTACTGGTGGAGTTAGTGGTGGAGTTACTGGTGGAGTTAGTGGTGGAGTTACTGGTGGAGTTACTGGTGGAGTTACTGGTGGAGTTACTGGTGGAGTTAGTGGTGGAGTTACTGGTGGAGTTAGTGGTGGAGTTACTGGTGGAGTTAGTGGTGGAGTTAGTGGTGGAGTTACTGGTGGAGTTACTGGTGGAGTTACTGGTGGAGTTAGTGGTGGAGTTAGTGGTGGAGTTACTGGTGGAGTTACTGGTGGAGTTACTGGTGGAGTTACTGGTGGAGTTACTGGTGGAGTTACTGGTGGAGTTAGTGGTGGAGTTACTGGTGGAGTTAGTGGTGGAGTTACTGGTGGAGTTAGTGGTGGAGTTACTGGTGGAGTTACTGGTGGAGTTAGTGGTGGAGTTAGTGGTGGAGTTAGTCGTGGAGTTACTGGTGGAGTTAGTGGTGGAGTTACTGGTGGAGTTAGTGGTGGAGTTACTGGTGGAGTTACTGGTGGAGTTACTGGTGGAGTTACTGGTGGAGTTAGTGGTGGAGTTACTGGTGGAGTTACTGGTGGAGTTAGTGGTGGAGTTAGTGGTGGAGTTACTGGTGGAGTTACTGGTGGAGTTAGTGGTGGAGTTACTGGTGGAGTTAGTGGTGGAGTTAGTGGTGGAGTTACTGGTGGAGTTACTGGTGGAGTTAGTGGTGGAGTTACTGGTGGAGTTAGTGGTGGAGTTACTGGTGGAGTTACTGGTGGAGTTAGTGGTGGAGTTACTGGTGGAGTTAGTGGTGGAGTTACTGGTGGAGTTAGTGGTGGAGTTACTGGTGGAGTTACTGGTGGAGTTAGTGGTGGAGTTACTGGTGGAGTTAGTGGTGGAGTTAGTGGTGGAGTTACTGGTGGAGTTAGTGGTGGAGTTACTGGTGGAGTTAGTGGTGGAGTCAGTGGTGGAGTTACTGGTGGAGTTACTGGTGGAGTTAGTGGTGGAGTTACTGGTGGAGTTAGTGGTGGATTACTGGTGGAGTTAGTGGTGGAGTTAGTGGTGGAGTTACTGGTGGAGTTACTGGGGTTAGTGGTGGAGTTACCGTGGAGTTACTGGTGGAGTTACTGGTGGATTTAGTGGTGGAGTTAGTGGTGGAGTTACTGGTGGAGTTACTGGTGGAGTTAGTGGTGGAGTTACTGGTGGAGTTAGTGGTGGAGTTACTGGTGGAGTTACTGGTGGAGTTAGTGGTGGAGTTAGTGGTGGAGTTACTGGTTGAGTTCTGGTGGAGTTACTGGTGGAGTTAGTGGTGGATTTAGTGGTGGAGTTAGTGGTGGAGTTTAGTGGTGAGTTAGTGGTGGAGTTACTGGTGGATTTAGTGGTGGAGTTAGTGGTGGAGTTACTGGTGGAGTTACTGGTGGAGTTAGTGGTGGAGTTACTGGTGGAGTTAGTGGTGGAGTTAGTGGTGGAGTTACTGGTTGAGTTACTGGTGGAGTTACTGGTGGAGTTAGTGGTGGATTTAGTGGTGGAGTTAGTGGTGGAGTTAGTGGTGGAGTTACTGGTGGAGTTAGTGGTGGAGTTAGTGGTGGAGTTACTGGTGGAGTTACTGGTGGAGTTAGTGGTGGAGTTACTGGTGGAGTTAGTGGTGGAGTTACTGGTGGAGTTACTGGTGGAGTTAGTGGTGGAGTTAGTGGTGGAGTTACTGGTGGAGTTAGTGGTGGAGTTAGTGGTGGAGTTACTGGTGAGTTAGTGGTGGAGTTAGTGGTGGAGTTACTGGTGGAGTTAGTGGTGGAGTTAGTGGTGGAGTTACTGGTGGAGTTAGTGGTGGAGTTAGTGGTGGAGTTAGTGGTGGAGTTACTAGTGGAGTTAGTGGTGGAGTTACTGGTGGAGTTAGTGGTGGAGTTAGTGGTGGAGTTACTGGTGGAGTTAGTGGTGGAGTTACTGGTGGAGTTAGTGGTGGAGTTAGTGGTGGAGTTACTGGTGGAGTTAGTGGTGGAGTTACTGGTGGAGTTAGTGTGGAGTTACTGGTGGAGTTAGTGGTGGAGTTACTGGTGGAGTTAGTGGTGGAGTTACTGGTGGAGTTACTGGTGGAGTTAGTGGTGGAGTTACTGGTGGAGTTAGTGGTGGAGTTAGTGGTGGAGTTACTGGTGGAGTTAGTGGTGGAGTTAGTGGCGGAGTTACTGGTGGAGTTAGTGGTGGAGTTAGTGGTGGAGTTATTGGTGGAGTTAGTGGTGGAGTTACTGGTGGAGTTAGTGGTGGAGTTAGTGGCGGAGTTACTGGTGGAGTTAGTGGTGGAGTTACTGGTGGAGTTACTGGTGGAGTTACTGGTGGAGTTAGTGGTGGAGTTACTGGTGGAGTTAGTGTGGAGTTACTGGTGGAGTTACTGGTGGAGTTAGTGGTGGAGTTACTGGTGGAGTTACTGGTGGAGTTAGTGGTGGAGTTACTGGTGGAGTTAGTGGTTGTTTCACCTGGTTCTCCTGCTCTGTGGGGCTCTGTGTGGGAAGAGAGGGGGGGCCAAACCTTCTGTTGACCAAATGTAAACTGAAACCCTGCAAACATCTTCCACCTATATACCCTCAAACATCAGAGCTTATCCGCACTCTGATTGGACAACGCTGTTATTATGACATGTGGTTATGACAACTGTAACCTGAGGTTTCTCAGTCTCTCTGTCTGCATGCTGACCCCCACGGTTTCTACATGCTGCACGGGGCTGAGAGTGACTGAGGGTCTCGGACATGTTGCTGCAGGACCATCGTCATCATCCTGTTAGATCTGACAGATATTCCTCTGTCGCATAATAACAATGAGAAAGCTCTTGTCTCTGGTTCCTGGTGACTGTGTGTGTCCTGCTGTGTCTCAGCTCTCAGTGTGGTTTATAGAAGTTTAGACGGTACAAAGACGTGTGGAAGATAAACAGACTCTAACCTCACCTGAACATCTGGACCGTTTGAGTCGGGGTGAGCGGAGAAGGAGTGTAGATGTTACGCCTGTGAGGAAACAGCATGATGCAAGGAGAGCAAGCAGAAAGGGAATATATATAAAAATAAGAATTCAGGGACTCCAGTTTTAGAGAGGGGATGCAAAGCTCTTCTCCCTCAGGCTGTCACATCACGTCATGTTTCTAAATCTAAATGGGACTGTGTGCAGGTGTGTGTGTGTGTGTGTGTGTGTGTGTGTGTGTGTGTGTGTGTGTGTGTGTATGTGTGTGTGTGTGTGTGCTCTGCAGGGTGTGTGTGCTCTGCGGGGTGTGTGTGCTCTGCAGGTGTGTGTGTGCTCTGCAGGGTGTGTGTGCTCTGCAGGTGTGTGTGCTCTGCAGGGTGTGTGTGCTCTGCAGGTGTGTGTGCTCTGCAGGGTGTGTGTGCTCTGCAGGTGTGTGTGCTCTGCAGGGTGTGTGTGCTCTGCAGGTGTGTGTGCTCTGCAGGTGTGTTGCTCTGCAGGTGTGTGTGCTCTGCAGGTGTGTGTGCTCTGCAGGGTGTGTGTGCTCTGTAGGTGTGTGTGCTCTGCAGGGTGTGTGTGCTCTGCAGGGTGTGTGTGCTCTGCAGGTGTGTGTGCTCTGCAGGGTGTGTGTGCTCTGCAGGGTGTGTGTGCTCTGCAGGGTGTGTGTGCTCTGCAGGTGTGTGTGCTCTGCAGGGTGTGTGTGATCTGCAGGGTGTGTGTGCTCTGCAGGGTGTGTGTGCTCTGCAGGTGTGTGTGCTCTGCAGGTGTGTGTGCTCTGCAGGTGTGTGTGCTGTGCAGGGTGTGTGTGCTGTGCAGGGTGTGTGTGCTCTGCAGGGTGTGTGTGCTCTGCAGGTGTGTGTGTGCTCTGCAGGGTGTGTGTGCTCTGCAGTGTGTGTGCTCTGCAGGGTGTGTGTGCTCTGCAGGGTGGTGTGCTCTGCAGGTGTGTGTGCTCTGCAGGGTGTGTGTGCTCTGCAGGTGTGTGTGCTCTGCAGGTGTGTGTGCTCTGCAGGGTTTGTGCTCTGCAGGTGTGTGTGCTCTGCAGGTGTGTGTGCTCTGCAGGGTGTGTGTGCTCTGCAGGGTGGTGTGTGCTCTGCAGGTGTGTGTGCTCTGCAGGTGTGTGTGCTCTGCAGGGTGTGTGCTCTGCAGGTGTGTGTGCTCTGCAGGGTGTGTGTGCTCTGCAGGGTGTGTGTGCTCTGCAGGTGTGTGTGCTCTGCAGGTGTGTGTGCTCTGCAGGGTGTGTGTGCTCTGCAGGGTGTGTGTGCTCTGCAGGTGTGTGTGCTCTGCAGGTGTGTGTGCTCTGCAGGGTGGTGTGCTCTGCAGGTGTGTGTGCTCTGCAGGGTGTGTGTGCTCTGCAGGGTGTGTGTGCTCTGCAGGGTGTGTGTGCTCTGCAGGTGTGTGTGCTCTGCAGGGTGGTGTGTGCTCTGCAGGTGTGTGTGCTCTGGCAGTGTGTAGTTCCACTAACTGTACTGTATTTTATTTCTAAGTAATTTTCCTGTTTACCTCTTTTTTTAAATGTGCAAATACAAAACAAAGTATTGTCTAGTTGAACCCGAATAAGTACTTTTACCGAAGTAACATGTAATATTTTTACCTTGTGTGTTCTCCCAGGTGTGTGTTATTAATGATGTCATGATTAACAGATCTCCCTCTCTGTGAGCAGCAGTGACACCTGGTGGCGGGAGGAGGTAGTGTATGTTCACCTGTATTATTCTACATTAGATTCTTTCTTATTTACTCTCTCCAAGTTGCACATAATACAACTCACTGCAAAGAGTTGCACTTGATATCGAATGTACCTGTGCTTCTGCTCATTTACGATACTCCTGGATGAAGACAGGTTTACTTCAGAGCTGACAGTATGCATCTTTTTTTATATTACATTTTCTTTCTTTTTTTATTAATAATTGTTGTCTTATTTTATTTGTACGTGTTGATCATTCTGGCCCACACTCCAGCACAGCAGGGGGCGCTAACGCACCGTAACGCTGGTTACCACCCAACATAAACACGTAAAAATAAGACACTGACATTTCTGACAATTTTCTGAAAATCTCCACATTTTGGGGGTCTTTGTTTTCCTGGAGGAAAGCAGCAGGTTACCCTCTCCTCTTTATTCTGTATCTGTTATCCTCTCCTCTGCAGCTCTCTGCCTGTTGAACTCTTTAAAGGCTTCTAAATTCTCTAATATCCCCTCCTCGACTCGCCTCCTCGACTCCCCTCCTCGACTCCTATCCTCGTGTCTTAGTCCCGCCCACAGGAGATGCGAGCGGAGGACTCGAGGAGGGGAGCAGCCCTCTGTCTGATGGACAGATGTGTTCATGACGACTTATAGATTTACTTTGATTCATTCACAGTGCGGTATAATGAGACAATAACAGGCTACAGATGCGGACACACACACATATATTTATATAAATATATACAATTTCAGAATCAAACAAGTATGAGAGCACTCTCATAATAACGTAACACAATCAGAGACTGGATATATCCTCGATGTGCATTTAGAGAAATGAGATGTCCTTCAACATGGCGCGCTGAAATCCATTTCCGGGTCACTACCGGAGGACGGAGGAGTCGAGGAGTCGAGGAGTCGAGGAGGGGAAATTAGAGAATTGAGAAGCCTTCACAGTCTCTTCTCTGTGTGAAACATGGTGCAGTGAGAGGTTTCTGCCAGCAGGGGGCAGCGTCTGCCAGCAGGGGGCAGTGAGAGGTTTCTGCCAGCAGGGGGCAGCGTCTGCCAGCAGGGGGCAGTGAAAGGTTTCTGCCAGCAGGGGGCAGCGTCTGCCTGCAGGGTGCAGTGAGAGGCTTCTGCCAGCAGGGGGCTGCGTCTGCCAGCAGGGGGCAGCATCTGCCAGCAGGGGGCAGTGAGAGGTTTCTGCCAGCAGGGTGCAGTGAGAGGCTTCTGCCAGCAGGGGGCAGCGTCTGCCAGCATGGGGCAGCGTCTGCCAGTAGGGGGCAGTGAGAGGTTTCTGCCAGCAGGGGGCAGCGTCTGCCAGCAGGGGGCAGCGTCTGCCAGCAGGGTGCAGCGTCTGCCAGCAGGGTGCAGTGAGAGGTTTCTGCCAGCAGGGGGCAGCGTCTGCCAGCAGGGGGCAGTGAGAGGTTTCTGCCAGCAGGGGGCAGCGTCTGCCAGCAGGGGGCAGCGTCTGCCAGCAGGGGGCAGTGAGAGGTTTCTGCCAGCAGGGGGCAGTGAGAGGTTTCTGCCAGCAGGGGGCAGTGAGAGGTTTCTGCCAGCAGGGGGCAGTGAGAGGTTTCTGCCAGCAGGGGGCAGCGTCTGCCAGCAGGGGGCAGCGTCTGCCAGCAGGGGGCAGTGAGAGGTTTCTGCCAGCAGGGGGCAGTGAGAGGTTTCTGCCAGCAGGGGGCAGCATCTGCCTGTCGTTTACTCTCACCTGAGCCCAGCTGTTCCCTCCTGATGCTGATTGGTCCAAACTGTCTGTACATTTAAATAAAAAATGAGCCTTTTATCTAAACGCTGTGTATGAAACGCTCAGTGAACAGGATCTGTGATGAGATGACGTCACACCTGGAAGAGCTGATGCTCAGGTGCATTGCGTCTCCATGGAAACAGCATCAAACAGCTGATCTCCCTCCTCTCTTAGTCTCAGAGCTCAGAAACACTCTCTGACAACATCTGCAGTTAAAGGCACATTTCCCACAATGCTCTCTGATAACAATATAAATACCACAACTACAATATATAGCTTTACATTACATTACATTGCATTGCATTTAGCTGAGGCTTTTATCCAAAGAGACTTACAATAAGTGCATTCGACCAACAAGATACAAACTAGAAGAAAACAGAATCATAGAAGAACATCAGGTTTCATAGAGCCAACACATTTCAAGTGCTACTCAGCTGGCTTTAGATAAGCCAGTCCTTTGTTAGTATATAAGTGCTTTGTTAGTAATTCTATCTCTCGAAGTGGAGTCGAAAGAGATGAGTTTTCAGTCTGCGCTGGAAGATGTGTAAGCTTTCTGCTGTCCTGATGTCAATGGGGAGCTCATTCCACCTTTTTGGAGCCAGGATAGCAAACCCACGTGTTTTAGCTGATGGGAACTTGGGTCCCCCTCGCAGTGCGGGCGCAGCGAGCCGTTTGGCCGATGCAGAGCGGAGTGCACGTTAGGGCTGTGCATCTTCACTGGTCTCACGATTCGATTCGGTTCGATATCCCGGTGCATCACGATGCATCACGGTGCATCACGATGCGTTGCATCCTCAATTTTCAATATTACTGTATGATATTTTTTCATCAATGAATACAATCAGTCAGATAAATATAAACTTGTTTTATTCTATAGAAAGTGCATTACAAATCGATCAAACCACTTCTTTGTCTTCTGCTCTATAACATGGCACATCCTAAAAGTGCCAAACATCATTATGAGTGTGACAACAGGTAGCATTGAACTACTATGATGTGTATCATATCAAAATGTTAACAGAAATGTCTACCATTAAATTGAAATGAAATAAATAGTATAGGCCTGGCCTACCTATAGTGTAAAAAAAGGTAAATCCTCAAAAACAAAACATTCTGCAGTGCAGTAATCTACAACAATGGTTTCAAATAGCAGCACTGGGCACTTCCTAAATGTGCCAAACAACAAAAACATGACTCACTGCTCAGCATTTGGGAATTTGTAGGTTCTTCTGCAAGAACACTAGTTGATCCACATGTTCTGGTTTGAGAGTGCTTCTTTTTGCAGTGACCACATCTCCTGCAGTGGAGAAAACTCGCTCTGCAGACACACTTGTGCCTGGGATACACAAGTATCGCTTTGACACCCGGGAGAGGAGGGGAAATGTGATCTCATGGACACGCCACCAGTTCAAAGGGTCCTCAGTCAGAGGGAGAGATGATGCTTTACAGTATCTCTCCATTTCCTCCTCAGCACTGGCATAGGGGGTCTTGGGTTCTGCTGTACCTTCAGTGTCAGTGAAAGACCGTCCCAGCAAACTCACGAGCAGTGATGATGATGAGGCCTTTCTTTTGGGAGCAGAGGGGCCGTCGGGTGTTTCTTCTTCCAGAGTTCCTGTTACCTCAGGCGCTTCAGTCACTTCTGTCCTCCTGAGTGTCCTCTCATTCTATGTTTGAACAAAAGAATAGAAAATAGCATTAAAATAGCAGTTAGCACTTTCTCAGTCAATGCAACAGCTCACATCTATTCTATTCTTCAGTCTTATAAAAAGCTTTCACTCATTGTAGCTACTATTATTAATATTGTAAAGTTTGTTTATATTTTATAAGTTTACATGAAACATGGTGAAATTACCTCCAAGGATGCAGCCTCCTCAGTCACTCCTCTGTAGACCTCCAATCTCTCCTCCACTGTTAGAAAAGGCAGTCCCTTAAAACGGGGATCCAGGGCAGAGGCTGTATGAAGGATCTTCTTTTCTGCCTCACTGTTGTACCTCTTCAGGAGATCTGTTTTGATGGCATTCTTGATCGCGTGGATCATCGGTGAGTCTCCAATGGTGCCTGTCATGTCCTGGAAGAGTTGTGCATTTATTGGAGCAATGAGAGACACTGTTGGATTGCTCTCTTCTGACATCAGTGTGGTTGCATCCTTCATTGGCTTTAATGCACTCACAGCGTCCTCTGCATTTGACACATCTGTTTCGTTAAGAGTGCAGAGGTCTGACTGTCCTTTTCTCACCTCTGGAGACAGCAAGGTGGCACATATTGCAGGTTGTTGTTCCAAGAACCTCTCGACCATGTCGTATGCGCTGTTCCACCTTGTGGCAACATCAGTTATCAGCTTGTGATTTTTCAGGCCCAGACATTTCTGTTTCTCTTTCAGATAGTGGTTCGCTGTAGTGCTGCGGTGGAAGAATGTTGAAATCCGTCGGACTCTACCCAGAAGCCTGGAGAGGGTGGCCACTTTAAGCGCCCGCTGGGACGCAAGATTCAGTGTATGGGCGAAGCATTTCACATGAGGGAATTTTCCGAATTCAGCTGCAGCGATCATATTAGACGCGTTGTCTGTCACCAGCACTACATCTTTGTCTGATAGCTGCCATTCTTCCACTACACGAGACAGTAGCTCCGCAACATGAGCACCTGTGTGAGACTCGTAAACGGCTCTCGTTTGCAGCACATGCGACAAAAACTGCCAGTCCTCGCTAATGTAATGTGCCGTTACTGTTAAATAAGACTCCGTCGCGACAGAAGTCCAGGCATCACATGTTATGGCAACTCGTTTAGCTTGGATCATTGACGCCATTACCTGGGCTTTGGTTCCGTTGTAGAGTGCAGGTATGACATTTTCTGTAAAGTGGCTACGTGATGGGAGCTTATATCGTGGCTCCAGCGTCTTTAACAGGTGGCGAAAACCGGCGTTCTCCACGACCGAATAAGGACGTAGGTCCTTCGCTATGAAAGCTGCCACCGACTGGGTGATTTTCTTCGCTTTCTCAGAGTTGGGCGGAAAAGTTGACAGCGTCTCATCAATTCTTCGCTGGGCTGGGTCCGCTGTTTTCTTGGTGGCAGGCGTTAGCTTCTCACAGTGAAAACGGCTAAGGTGGTTCCTCAAGTTAGTGGTATTTCCACCAAGGTATTTGATTTTTGTGTGACACACTTTACACACAGCGTGCGACTTGTCCAGTTCATTTTTCCCTTTTAGTTCATAAAACCCGTAATGGGTCCAGATGTCTGCTTTCAGAACACTAGGAACGTTTTTTATTATTTGGGCACTGCTTTCGCCTCCCTCCATTATTGCACTAGCTCGGTAACCCGCAATGCTACGTTGCTACCGTGACGTTTTAAATAAAAACAAAAAAACGTTATTGTCCAGCCACTGCCGGAAAATCTACCACGTGAATAATCGATTATCTTCCGTCACTGCATCGATACCGACTCGTCCACGTCCGCATCGCGATGCATCGTAGAAACGATTATTTTCAACACCCCTAGTGCACGTGCTGGGGTGTATGGTTTAACCATGTCCTGGATGTAGGAAGGGCCAGATCCATTCACAGCATGGCACGCAAGTACCAGTGTCTTGAAGTGGATTCTAGCAGTTACTGGAAGGCAGTGAAGTGAGCGGAGGAGCGGTGTGGTGTGGGAACAGCAGGCGGTTAGAGAAATGAGAACTCCTCTCCTCTGAGCGGTCATTTTAAAGAGACGTCCATTAATGATGACAGGAGGCTCAGCAGCCCTCTGTCTGACGGACAGATGTGTTCATGACGACTTATATATTTACTTTGATTCATTCACAGTGCGGTATAATGAGACAATAACAGGCTACAGATGCAGACACACACACACACACACACACACATATACATAGGTATATATATGTATATACAATTTCAGATTCAAACAAGTATGAGAGCACTCTCATAATAATGTAACACAATCAGAGACTGGATATATCCTCGATGTGCATTTAGAGAAATGAGATGTCCTTCAACATGGCGCGCTGAAATCCATTTCCGGGTCACTACCGGAGGACGGAGGAGTCGAGGAGTCGAGGAGTCGAGGAGACGACGAGTCGAGGAGGGGAAATTAGAGAATTGAGAAGCCTTCACAGTCTCTTCTCTGTGTGAAACATGGTGCAGTGAGAGGTTTCTGCCAGCAGGGGGCAGCGTCTGCCAGCAGGGGGCAGTGAGAGGTTTCTGCCAGCAGGGGGCAGCGTCTGCCAGCAGGGGGCAGTGAGAGGTTTCTGCCAGCAGGGGGCAGCGTCTGCCAGCAGGGGGCAGTGAAAGGTTTCTGCCAGCAGGGGGCAGCGTCTGCCAGCAGGGTGCAGTGAGAGGCTTCTGCCAGCAGGGGGCAGCAAGAGGTTTCTGCCAGCAGGGGGCAGCAAGAGGTTTCTGCCAGCAGGGGGCAGCGTCTGCCAGCAGGGGGCAGTGTCTGCCAGCAGGGTGCAGCGTCTGCCAGCAGGGTGCAGTGAGAGGTTTCTGCCAGCAGGGGCAGCGTCTGCCAGCAGTGGGCAGCGTCTGCCAGCAGGGGGCAGTGAGAGGTTTCTGCCAGCAGGGTGCAGCGTCTGCCAGCAGGGGGCAGCGTCTGCCAGCAGGGTGCAGTGTCTGCCAGCAGGGGGCAGTGAGAGGTTTCTGCCAGCAGGGGCAGCGTCTGCCAGCAGGGGGCAGCGTCTGCCAGCAGGGGGCAGCGTCTGCCAGCAGGGTGCAGCGTCTGCCAGCAGGGGGCAGCGTCTGCCAGCAGGGGGCAGTGAGAGGTTTCTGCCAGCAGGGGGCAGTGAGAGGTTTCTGCCAGCAGGGGGCAGCGTCTGCCAGCAGGGGGCAGCGTCTGCCAGCAGGGGGCAGCGTCTGCCAGCAGGGGGCAGTGAGAGGTTTCTGCCAGCAGGGGGCAGCGTCTGCCTGTCGTTTACTCTCACCTGAGCCCAGCTGTTCCCTCCTGATGCTGATTGGTCCAAACTGTCTGTACATTTAAATAAAAAATGAGCCTTTTATCTGTGTATGAAACGCTCAGTGAACAGGATCTGTGATGAGATGACGTCACACCTGGAAGAGCTGATGCTCAGGTGCATTGCGTCTCCATGGAAACAGCATCAAACAGCTGATCTCCCTCCTCTCTTAGTCTCAGAGCTCAGAAACACTCTCTGACAACATCTGCAGTTAAAGACACATTTCCCACAATGCTCTCTGATAACAATATAAATACCACAACTACAATATATAGCTTTACATTACATTACATTGCATTGCATTGCATTTAGCTGAGGCTTTTATCCAAAGAGACTTACAATAAGTGCATTCGACCAACAAGATACAAACTAGAAGAAAACAGAATCATAGAAGAACATCAGGTTTCATAGAGCCAACACATTTCAAGTGCTACTCAGCTGGCTTTAGATAAGCCAGTCCTTCGTTAGTATATCAGTGCTTTGTTAGTAATTCTATCTCTCGAAGTGGAGTTGAAAGAGATGAGTTTTCAGTCTGCGCTGGAAGATGTGTAAGCTTTCTGCTGTCCTGATGTCAATGGGGAGCTCATTCCACCTTTTTGGAGCCAGGATAGCAAACCCACGTGTTTTAGCTGATGGGAACTTGGGTCCCCCTCGCAGTGCGGGCGCATCGAGCCGTTTGGCTGATGCAGAGCGGAGTGCACGTGCTGGGGTGTACAGTTTAACCATGTCCTGGATGTAGGAAGGGCCAGATCCATTCAGCATGGTACGCAAGTACCAGTGTCTTGAAGTGGATTCTAGCAGTTACTGGAAGCCAGTGAAGGGAGCGGAGGAGCGGCGTGGTGTGGGAACTAATGACAGATCCGAGCGAGTTTGAGTACAGAGAGAAGAGGAGGGGACCAAGGACAGAGCCCTGAGGGACCCCTGTAGTTAATTAACAAGGGTCGGACTCGGACCCTCTCCAAGTTATCCTGTAGGTATATATATAGCTTTATGTTGTAAACACACGCAACGTACTGAGCAAAGAAGCAACTCATTAAAAGCCAAGATTATTAAAATAAAACAAGTTAAAATGAAGAAGGTACCTTTTTGTAGTCCAGCATCTCTCTGGTTCTGTTGGTCCCTGAAGGCAGCATTTCCCTGGTTCTGCTGGTCCCTGAAGGTAGCATCTCCCTGGTCCTGCTGGTCCCTGAAGGCAGCATCTCCCTTGTTCTGCTGGTCCCTGAAGGCAGCATCTCCCTGGTCCTGCTGGTCCCTGAAGGCAGCATCTCCCTGGTCCTGCTGGTCCCTGAAGGCAGCATCTCCCTTGTTCTGCTGGTCCCTGAAGGCAGCATCTCCCTGGTCCTGCTGGTCCCTGAAGGTAGCATCTCCCTGGTCCTGCTGGTCCCTGAAGGCAGCATCTCCCTGATCCTGCTGGTCCCTGAAGGCAGCATCTCCCTGGTCCTGCTGGTCCCTGAAGGTAGCATCTCCCTGGTCCTGCTGGTCCCTGAAGGCAGCATCTCTCTGGTTCTGCTGGTCCTTGTGTGAACCACTGACCTGATTTCAGACTAACAACCAAAGACACATCCAGAAACCATCGACCTCCAGACCAGGAAGTGAGCAGAGCCCATA
>CM062267.1:580637-618137 GCA_031216635.1 Dissostichus eleginoides | reverse complement strand
GGTTTGCCATCTCACGATACAATCATTTCTTTAGGTGAATTGTTATTCTTTTGTAAATCTGTTAAAACAAAACGTAGGTATTTTTTTTATTCACAAGGATTTTCTACAAAGCTGGTTTAAAACCTCTTTTTCAGTCTGAGCGGGTGATAAATTAGCAAGCTAGCGTTAGATTTGTTAGCTGGTTGAGCGACGCAGCAGATACAGGGTACAAATATGTAGTTTTTTTGGTACGACCCCTTTAACATTTATGAGGCGTAAATCTCCGCTCATATAGAAACACCGCTCGCTGCTCTCTTCACATTTAAAACTAATGCATGACCAAACCTGGACTTTAAGACATGTCTAAATAACAACATGCTGGTAGAAAACACATCCATAGATTCCCATTAAAGCCACACAACAAATCTTAACACATATTTTCTTTAGCTTTTTGCATATTTTTCTGTGTCTGCTATGATAAACCTGCAGAAATGGCAAATATTAAGAACGACAGGCTTTAGAAAAGACAGGCAGGACGGCAAGCAAGGACCTGGATGTTTGCACGATACGTTCAGGAAACGCAGTAAAAACGTGAAGACAGTTTCTGTTTCTGCAGCACGCTCCTCAGAACATCAATATGATGAGGGTAAGATCAGCCATGCTACAGGGTTAACACTGACTGTGGGGATCCCATGCTAACGGGGATCCCATGCTAACGGGGATCCCATGCTAACGGGGATCCCATGCTAACGGGGATCCCATGCTAACGGGGATCCCATGGTAACGGGGATCCCATGCTAACGGGGATCCCATGGTAACGGGGATCTCATGGTAACGGGGATCCCATGCTAACGGGGATCCCATGGCAACAGGGATCTCATGGTAACGGGGATTCCATGCTAACGGGGATCTGATGCTAACAGGGATCCCATGCTAACGGGGATTCCATGCTAACGGGGATCCCATGGTAACGGGGATCCCATGCTAACGGGGTTCCCATGCTAACGGGGATCCCATGGTAACGGGGATCTCATGCTAACGGGGATCTGATGCTAACGGGGATCCCATGGTAACGGGGATCCCATGCTAACGGGGATCCCATGCTAACGGGGATCCCATGCTAACGGGGATCTGATGCTAACGGGGATCCCATGCTAACGGGGATCTGATGCTAACGGGGATCCGGCTACAGACACCAAACAGCCTGTGATATGTTTGAAGAACCAGCACACGAACAGAGAAGAAACACAACCAGACTCCAGAGGACAGACAGCTAGCGTCCGTTAGCATTGCATCACAAGGAGAGCTGGGCTGCCGTTGAATTGTCACTTTTGCTTAGGAAGGCTCCTAACAGCTTCCTTTATAATCTCCTTCAGCTTAGGAAACACTGGACCATGCTTTGGGAAAGGAAAGGGGAACATGTACGGTGCTGATTCAGCGTTTAACAACTCATATCGTGACTTGCCTTGAAGGGCTTGGTTGTTTCTTCCCGGTAACAAATCAAAAGGGGAAGTGTGAACGTTTCTCACAGAGGTTAAGGAATAGGGGTTTGGAGAAGAGCTGATTCTCTAGATCAGGGGGTGTAAACTACGGTCCGGCCATTTTGAATCGTCCCTCAGCAAATTCAAAAAGTATAAGTGAGTACGGCCCTCAAATAAAACTTGTGCTTGTCTTATATTGTACTTCTTATTATATATGTAAACAGATATTACACAGTAGTATTCATGTATTCAAAGCCCTCTTTTCAAATAAATTCAGTCAATTAAAACATTTAAATGTACGGTGCTGATTCAGCCGTAACTTGACAAAGGGCTTTGTTTGGAACATTCTTCCCGGTAACAAATCAAAAGGTTAACAAATAGTGGTGAGAAGATGATAGTGTCTGATTGTTGGATGATTGGACCGCAGCCCTGGTTGAGTTAGGGTTAATATTAGGGTTAGGGTTAATAGTAGGGTTAGGGTTAATATTAGGGTTAGGTTAATATTAGGGTCAGGTTAATATTAGGGTTAGGGTTAATATTAGGGTTAGGTTAATATTAGGGTTAGGGTTAATATTAGGGTTAGGTTAATATTAGGGTTAGGCCTCACACGCTGCTGGGATAGGGTTAGGTTAATATTAGGGTTAGGCCTCACACGCTGCTGGGATAGGGTTAGGTTAATATTAGGGTTAGGCCTCATACACTGCTGGGATGGTAGCAGAGCATGTTGAGCTGCAGGTTCTCGTCCCAGTGTCTCAGGATGATGAACAGCTGGTTGGCGGCGGCCTTCACGGACTCCAAATCTCGTCCTTCAGGGATTTCCTGCAAGCTCAGCCACGTGCTAGCCTTAGCCGCAGCTAGCTCCCAATCGATGAAGTGGCTGGCCGAGCTGTGCTCCAGCCAGGCAAGCGCCACCGCCGTTCCCCAAATCAGACTCTCCGGATCCAGCCTCCTGGGCGATGATGTGTCCACGGAGCCCCGAACGCTGTCCGTCTGGGAGGGAAAGATAAGATAAGCTTTATTGATCCCAATTTGGGAAATGTTTGTGTTGCAGCAGCATAAAAAGACATGGCATTGTACAAAACAAATTATAAGACTAGAAATAAACAAGAAAATACACATGTTGAATTACACATTTATAATGTATAAATGTGTCTTTTGATTGTATATACATATGTATATACATATTTTTATAGATATTTGTTTTTGTATTCTGGATTGTGGGAAACGGTATTTCGATCTCTTTGTCTGTACACACAACTGAAAGATTAACAATAAAGTTGACTTTGACTTTGAAATGTACAGTAACAAAATATAAAGCAAGTTATTATTATACATAAGTATGAAGGGACGCCTGGGGCTCGGTGCAGAGACTCCCTGATGACGGGGGTCATGAGAAGGGCTGAATTCTTGGTCTCTCTGGGGGGCCAGGCTGTTTCGATGGCTGCTGAACGGAGACGTCCACTTCAGCTTCTCCATGGGAACGCTGGTAGCGAAGCACAGGGCGGCGTCCAGAGGAAACGCCCCGCTGGCTAACTGCAGCAACAACCTGCACACAGGAAACAGGAAACATCTGTATTCTCTATGGCTTACTCTTATTATTCATATTATTTAGAAACATCAATAACGGTCTAGGATATAATCTATTCTGTATTCTCTCTGTATTATACTGTGTTCTTTATACCTGATATGTTTATACCTCCTATCATGGCTGGAGGGCAAGGTACACAGGACCCAAATGCAGAAGATTGGTTGAAATCTAAAATCCTTTAATTGCGGAACAAGGCCAGGCAACAAGGTAAAATAAGGCAAGGCAAAACATTAAATCCGTCAGAACAAAATCCTTCCAACGACTTCAAGACTCACACAAAGACTGACAGAAAAACCAGAACTGAAATGCACACAAGACTAATCACAAGAACAAGACATAGGTGGGGAGGGAGGAGAAAACACAGGTGGGGAGGGAGGAGAAAACACAGGTGGGGAGGGAGGAGAAAACACAGGTGGGGAGGAGGAGAAAACACAGGTGAACACAATCGGGTAATCAAGCAGGAGGGAACACAGAGACAGGAAGCCACAGAGAAGACGGGGGTCAACACTTTTCAAACTAAAACAGGAAACCAAAGACAGATGTTTGACGGGACAAAATAAAACAGGGAAAACGAATACGGATCATAACACCTCCTCCTACTGTCCATAGTGTAAGAACTGTCAGATGTATATTTATATTATATTGTGAATACATCGGCCTATTTTCCACTTCTGGTGAGATGCTAGCTGCAGTTCGTTGTCTTAGTACTTGTACTCAGTGCAATGACAATAAAGTAAAACAATGCTTTCTATACCTGAAGGTCACTAGCTTTAATCAGCAGTGAGGGCTTTATTGTCTTATGCTCAGTACTCCTCCAACACGCAGCACGATATACTAAATATAAAACAATGAATAAAATACTGAGGTAGGTTAAAGGAAATGAATGCATTTTGTCTCATATATTTTAAACCCTGTGAGTTTCTCTTCTGTTAATGGTTTTATATTTACTTGTATTCATGCAAACCAATAAGAGGTGAGGGCTTGATGTTTAAAACGTTGCATATGGTAACAACATCTTTTGTTCATGACTTCGTGCTGCAAACAGCCGCTGGTTGTCCTTAAAGAAAGAGAGCATTATTATTCGACCTGCAGGAGGCTTTGAATCTGACAGCGATGAATAAAACATGTGTTGTCGTGCACCGGGTAATCAGAGCCTCAGATACACAGGGTTTCTATAACTGGACATTTCTTTTGTTGCTGCAGGAAGAGGACATGTTGTCATGTCAGCAGGACGATCAAGTGGGAATCTGAAATATCCGGATATATCCACTGCTGTGTCTCAGGTCCTGGATCTGTGCAGATCGTTAGTGGAGCTGAGACTCAGAGAGGTCAACACGTCTGCTGTGAGGAGTATGAGCTCATGAAGGCAGGGTTCACTGTTTGCTTTTTATCCATTTTGAACAGAAAACTGTCAGATCTAGAGTTCATGTCACGATCATTATACGACAACAATGCATGGTCAGTTTTGGAGTAAATGAATAGATAAATATGAAGTGAATCTGAAGGTAATCATTGTTTAAATTGCAACTGAAATAGGTCGGTGGTAACAGTGCATCTGTTTCTGCATCTTTCTGGGTCTGTGATCTGTGCTGCTCTCTCGCTCATTTTAAACTGCAAGAAACAAAACCTTCTGAAAACCCTGACCAAAGGTTCTCTTTGAAACTGTATATATATATAAGTTCTTAAATTGCTGTAATCCACCACTGACATTTGTATTACCTTCATATTATCTATTTATTTCTAAGGGACTGTACACACTAAATATAAAGCGGGTTGTTCTGCAAAGGTTTTGTTGGGTCCGTTAAGCTTGCATGACGCACCCCTCCCTCTAAACCAATCAGAAGAGCTGCTGCTTATTGCCCCCATCTCTTTCAGCGTGTTGTAATGAAACTGTTTGTGGGGGCAGTTGTGATGCAGTAATGGACTTGTTTACTGTATTACAATAAATACCTTTAATATAGCAGCCCCAATGTGTCCCTCCCTGAATGTGACTATTCACTATTGTTGTCCTTGAAGGCACCACAGGTTGCAGCAGACTGCAGGGAGTGAACCAGAACACAGTATTATGGGATACTGAGAGGACAGGTAAAGGACTGCAGAAGGTTGCAGGGTGAATAAAGAATATGGTAAAGATAAAGTCATGTAAGATGAACTGGTTCTACTTCATGCTGGCTGGTTATACTTTTCTTTTGTTCATTAACGTGTTTTATTGTCATTTGCCAATTTCCTGATAAATGAGAAAGACTTTTGCTCTTTCATACCAGAAAATAATGTTTTAATTTGTGCTCAGTGAAACCAAACCAACCTAAATAAGGGTAAGAAACCTTAAAGCATCCACTACGCCTGTGTCTTCTAACGCTTCCTAACAACCCATGTCTCTTTATCTCCGGTTAGATCTGCCGCTCACCAGAGGAATGTAGTCTTTGTTCTCGTTGTCGCTCTCTCCCATCAAGTCTCCAGACTTGCTGTGCGATCGCCACATGAAGCCTTTAGCCGCTCGAGTCAGGAGGCGCGTCCTGCTGAGAGCCAATCTGAGGGGGGGGGGGGGGGAACAGCATGGAGAACACAACACTGTCACATGGCGTCTGCTGGGAAGCACTGTTGTTACCCTCCATCCTTCAACCCAACACAAACCTCTCCAGACAGATGCTCTGGTTATGTCAGAAAATAATCTCTGTGTCAAACAAACGTTTAGTTCAGCAGGATAATCTCCACATTAACAACACTTTATGATTTCTGAAGTAAAAAGCTAACGCTAGGCTATAAAGGAACTACAGCACGGTCTCATGACTTCACGTCTCCACCGTTAAAACTAATTTTATGGGAGTAGTTGAATGTATCACCCACCTGGCAAAAAAAATGCTCTCCACTGATTTCTGTGATTGGTCGGAGGTGATGGAGGGACTCCTCTGGGAGACTGAAGACACACAGAGACATTTTAATGTGGAACAATGTTAGTGTGTATCTTGCATTGTAACACAGTCCTGCTGTCTCCTTTTGGGAAACAGATGTTCTGAGCTCCCTGGGGCTAACATAGCATTGTTAATAAAGGTTTAATAGTGAAATAAAGCTGTGTTTCCGTACCCTTGCTGAAGCTGCAGTGCTCCAGCCGGCGGAGGACGGCGTGCTGCATGGAGACGCCCCGTCCTCTCCGTCTGAAACACAAAATAAACAAGAATTGATCTCAGCTTTACCCGCTATCGTTTCCTCTTTTTATTCCAAACTCAACCTGATGTTTCCACACAGAGGCAGCAGGTATCTTGCTCTTCTGCCCCGCTTTGCTCTCTTTATTTTAGTCTTTGTTTGAATCTGTGCTCAGCTTCTCTCTCTGTTGTTGCTACGCTCTGAAAACAGTCTGCGCCCAACAGGAGGCCGATGGTCCTCACGGAGAGCTCAACACACTGCAACGCTAACATTTCATAAAGACAGACGCATATAAACTCATAAAACCTCATACCGTCTCTCAGAATATGAAATCCGTCAACTTCTAGTCCATGGGGATGTGGAGATATACAGATATATGGAAGATAACTGAGGTATTTTGAGTACTGATATTGAGAATTGATAATATTGTGTAACTAATCAAGCGCCTCTTGCATTGTCTAACGAATTTGGCTGTGATTTTTATTCTAAACACATCTTGACGAGATGGTTATCGTTAAGTATTTGGGCTCCCTTTATCACAGTAACAGTAAATCCTTCTGTTCCTGCAGCTCTTATATTCTTCTTGTTGGTCAGTAGTATGACATCTGTCTATTATTACTGCTCGTACATAGGGGTTTGGATATATATTGTGTACTGAATTGATAATATTGTGTAAATAATCCAACGCCTCTTAAATATCTCGCATTGTCTAACTTCCCAAGGGATGAATTTGACAGTGATTTTTATTCTAAACACATCTAGACGAGATGGTTATCGTGAAGTATTTGGGCTCCCTTTGTCACAGTAACAGTAAATCCTTCTGTTCCTGCAGCTCTTATATTCTTCTTGTTGGTCGGTGGTGTGGATCCTGCTGCTGTTTGCCTCCTTGAATGTGATCTGAATATTGATCTGGTCATACTGTTGATCAGGAAGTCCTCAGCGTCCTCAGAAACTCCTCCGGACTGCGAGCGTCCGAGCCCCACGGAGTACCCTCGGTTCTTCCTGCTGCCGGAGCGAGAGCTGGACCGGGAACCGCTCTTCAGACCCTCCCCTGGGAACAGGAAGGAGATCCCTTTAGTTTCAGCTGGATGTTGAAACACAGGTAACGGATGTTCAAAGCCTTTCTCACCTGCGTTTGAGTACTCGATGCAGGTGTGCAGGTACTCGTTGGTGTCCAGGTCGATGGGAACGAACGCCGTGTGTTTGCTCAGGATGTTGCAGGACTTGCTGGTGTGGATCGCAAATAGCTGGTACTTCCTGCCAGGGCCTGTGTATTGAGCAGAAAACACATTATTTCATCACAAAAATACTGTTTTACATATCAGCATGATACGTTTGAAAGAAAATGTAAGTTATGAAGTTTATAGCCACGTCTGGTGCAGAGTGACTCAAAGTAATTAAAATAACCTTGCAATATAAGAAACATATAACTCAGAGATTAAGATTACCCTTTAAATTTACCAAAACATTATTTTAATTAATATTTCTTTCCCTTAAAACGTAATTGGGAAGTCGGTTGAAAAAGTTCCAGAAAGCCGATCAGTGATTTTCCGAAAATGTTCCTTTTAGATTGCATTTCTCTGAAGTCTACTATTCTGTATTTCTCTGAAGTCTACTATTCTGTATTTCTCTAAAGTCTACTATTCTGTATTTCTCTAATGTCTACTATTCTGTATTTCTCTAAAGTCTACTATTCTGTATTTCTCTAATGTCTACTATTCTGTATTTCTCTAAAGTCTACTATTCTGTATTTCTCTAAAGTCTACTATTCTGTATTTCTCTAAAGTCTACTATTCTGTATTTCTCTGAAGTCTACTATTCTGTATTTCTCTAAAGTCTACTATTCTGTATTTCTCTAAAGTCTACTGTTCTGTATTTCTCTAAAGTCTACTGTTCTGTATTTCTCTAAAGTCTACTATTCTGTATTTCTCTAAAGTCTACTATTCTGTATTTCTCTAATGTCTACTATTCTGTATTTCTCTAAAGTCTACTATTCTGTATTTCTCTAAAGTCTACTGTTCTGTATTTCTCTGAAGTCTACTATTCTGTATTTCTCTAAAGTCTACTATTCTGTATTTCTCTAAAGTCTACTATTCTGTATTTCTCTAAAGTCTACTATTCTGTATTTCTCTAAAGTCTACTGTTCTGTATTTCTCTAAAGTCTACTGTTCTGTATTTCTCTAAAGTCTACTATTCTGTATTTCTCTAAAGTCTACTATTCTGTATTTCTCTAAAGTCTACTATTCTGTATTTCTCTAAAGTCTACTATTCTGTATTTCTCTAAAGTCTACTATTCTGTATTTCTCTAATGTCTACTATTCTGTATTTCTCTAATGTCTACTATTCTGTATTTCTCTAATATCTACTATTCTGTATTTCTCTAAAGTCTACTATTCTGTATTTCTCTAAAGTCTACTATTCTGTATTTCTCTGAAGTCTACTATTCTGTATTTCTCTAAAGTCTACTATTCTGTATTTCTCTAAAGTCTACTATTCTGTATTTCTCTGAAGTCTACTATTCTGTATTTCTCTGAAGTCTACTATTCTGTATTTCTCTGAAGTCTACTATTCTGTATTTCTCTAAAGTCTACTATTCTGTATTTCTCTGAAGTCTACTATTCTGTATTTCTCTGAAGTCTACTATTCTGTATTTCTCTGAAGTCTACTATTCTGTATTTCTCTGAAGTCTACTATTCTGTATTTCTCTAAAGTCTACTATTCTGTATTTCTCTGAAGTCTACTATTCTGTATTTCTCTAATATCTACTATTCTGTATTTCTCTAATATCTACTATTCTGTATTTCTCTAAAGTCTACTGTTCTGTATTTCTCTAAAGTCTGTAGTCCTGTTTATAATGTTAGAGACCTCAACATATTCTGAAATCATTCTGTAATATTCTGCTTCTTTACCTAATTATTTATTATGCACGTCTTTTAAAAAATATGTTAGCCTGCTTTTCTACTGGGCAATCATTTTATAATATCTCTATATTCAACATGTCAGCTACTCTTTGTTATTGTCTGCTTTTTTTGCCTGCTATGTCTTTTTTGCTGTAACGCTGTAAATGTCCCCGCTGCGGGACTCGAAGGAATTCCGATTCTTTATTCTCTTTATCTGTCTGTCTCTTTACCTGTCTCTCTCTTTATCTGTCTGTCTCTTTATCTGTCTGTCTCTTCATCTGTCTGTCTCGTTATCTGTCTTTCTCTTCATCTGTCTTTCTCGTTATCTGTCTGTCTCTTTATCTGTCTTTCTCTTCATCTGTCTTTCTCGTTATCTGTCTGTCTCTTTATCTGTCTTTCTCTTTATCTGTCTTTCTCTTCATCTGTCTTTCTCGTTATCTGTCTGTCTCGTTATCTGTCTGTCTCTTTATCTGTCTTTCTATTTATCTGTCTTTCTCGTTATCTGTCTGTCTCTTTATCTGTCTTTCTCTTTATCTGTCTTTCTCTTTATCTGTCTGTCTCTTTACCTGTCTCTCTCTTTATCTGTCTCTCTCTTTATCTGTCTGTCTCTTTATCTGTCTGTCTCTTTATCTGTCTGTCTCTTCATCTGTCTTTCTCTTCATCTGTCTGTCTCGTTATCTGTCTTTCTCTTTATCTGTCTGTCTCGTTATCTGTCTGTCTCTTTATCTGTCTTTCTTTTTATCTGTCTGTCTCGTTATCTGTCTGTCTCTTTATCTGTCTTTCTTTTTATCTGTCTGTCTCTTTATCTGTCTGTCTCTTTATCTGTCTGTCTCTTTATCTGTCTGTCTCTTTACCTGTCTGTCTCTTCATCTGTCTGTCTCTTTATCTGTCCCAGTCTAAATGTCCCTGCTGTGGGACAGACGGAGTAGTTGTCGTTAATACAGTTTTTCGCGATTGCTAACACACATTTTTTTTTTAATTGCTCAGTTTCTCAGAACACTAAACACAATTCATAAAACCTCACACCCAAAGTGCAAAACACCTCCTTTCTCCTGCTAAGTGAAGAACTGCACTCAAAACTACAGAAACACTTACCAAATGCAAACCTTTGCACCAAATATAACACTTCATTCATAATACTAGATGGTTTGACCATCAACTACACACTGCTGAGCCTAACCTAAAGCACTTTCATCTGTTATGGGCTGTGCTCTGAACATAGAGGTTTCTGCAGACAAAGATTGCTTGAGTTTACAGAAATACAGTAAATGAAGAAATACAAATGAGATTTTATTCAAAACTAACATTGTGCAACATGCATCTCAGCACATAGTTACTATGCTTCGGATCTCTCTAAGTGTGATGCATTGTTTGCCAAAACCCAGTTTGTAACTGCTGCTTCCTGTGCCTCATGGAAAATCCTTAGCCTTCCACCTGCACCTTTGTTTCTCAGTCCTTCAGATAAACAACACAGACATAGTGGTTGGTCAGTGTCTGTGTTGCATAACAGTAAGTCTACCACAGTACATTGTGCAGGATTTCTGTACAGTTATAGTATGCAACATGCCAACAATTCAATTACAGTAATGAAGTAAATACGTTTGTTAGATATAAGCACTGATATATCATGAATTATGCAGAGCTAAAAACTGGTGACTAACCTGTTATCAAGTCTAAGTGTCCGGATTACAGAGGCAACAGTAAATCGGCTTAGATTAGGCTGAGCCCTCTGTCCAGCCTCTCTCATCCTCACACCATGTGATAACATTTCATTCATTAGAGAGTATTCTTCTTTGTCCACGTCCTCTCCCTCCAGCTCTACCTCTCATTCTTCCTCCTCTCACTCTCAGCCCACCTCTTCCTCCTCATCTCACTCTCAGCCCACCTCTTCCTCTTCCTCTCACTCTCAGCTCTTCCTCTTCCTCTTCCTCTTGCTCTTGCTTCCATGTAGGCTTCCATTGTTGCTGTAAGAAAGTACTCACCTATGGTCTTTTTATAGTGCTAACATCCTGATTGATGAGCCAACAATGATGCTATCAGGTGTTTGGTCAGGTGGAACGTGTTGCTTGATCATTGGTCCATGTGTGAGGCGTTTTGAATATCAGTGTTTTAAACCAGCCAACACGTGACTTTACGGCAGATTCCTGTGTCTTACGTGGAGAAACGTGTGCAGTGGTTTGCAGAAAGTGCCATGTTGATTTGCAGATTGTGTGAAAAGCTGAAAACGTGTTTAGAGTTTTGGAGATTCGAGCCGATGTTTTGCTCTTTGAGTGTCAGTTAAAATAATTGTGCTTTATGTATAATTTTAGTGTGATAGCATCGAGAAAAACTGTAATAAACGGTAGACCCGGTGCTCACCGTGCTCGATCTCGCTCTCTGCGTCGGCCATGTTCTCGAAGTCTCTGATGATGGATCTGCCGGCCAGGTGGTGGAAGGTCTCGTTCCAGAGTTCCTCGTGAACCTTCTCTTCTCGCTCGCGCCCGCTGAGGAACGGCTCGATGTCGAACACGACCTCCCAGCTGGCCGGGCGTCCGCTCAGCAGGCCGGACACCACGGCTTTACAGTCAGCTGACCCCAGGTCTGAGGCCTGGACCTCCTGGGGGGTTTCTGCCTGGACCAGTTGATGGCCGTACCCGTCTGGAACAACACAACGCCTTCATATACTCCAGCTTGCACGGACTCAATATATAAATATATATTTATACACATTCAAACATATTTTATTTTACTTAAACCGATATATTCCTGCACTTTAACTCTATCTGCATAATGAAGTCTGAATGCTTGTTGTTTGTATGTTGTTTTTCTTCTGAATGTGTACGTCTCTTGTTTGTATATTTATAAAAAGGAGTTGCTCTACTCATCTCATTGTACCTGTATAATGACAATAAAGGATTCTATAAATTCTAAAAATCTATACATGTCACAAGTGTTGGTAAAATCCTGAATGCACTCTTCCAACATGAGAGTAACATGATAACAAAGGTATCCCAACTGTAGCTGTGAACATGACAGGATGTATGATTACCTAGAAGAGCATCAGGACTGTTTTAGGCATATGATCAGGGGTGCACATCACTTGTTTGCCCAGGTTCTCAAAGGAGCACCTGGAGATGTTGCTTGGTGCGCATCCTTAAAATGAAATAAACCGGACCTTTTGAGGGGTACTTGACTTTATGAACGGGGGGGGGGGGGGGAGGTGCGCTAGTGAGCACGCAGCGGGGTTATTGTGCAGAGCGCATAAAGCAGACCCTTCACGCGATAGCGAGGGGTAGAGCGAGGGATCGCAGATGCCGTCGTGCTCGCGGACGGATTAAAAAAATTAAACCTAAATGGCTCGCGAATTATACTTTGGCGGCCGTTAATATACCTGGGCGGCCCGCCAAGAAAAGTCTATGTGGGAGACCCTGCTATCTATCCAGTTCTTATGCAACTCTCTCTCTCTCTCTCTCTCTCTCTCTCTCTCTCTCTCTCTCTCTCTCTCTCTTTTCTCTCTTTTCTCTCTCTTCTCTCTCTCTCTTCTCTCACCTCTCTTTTCTCTCTCTTCTCTCTCTCTCTCTCTCTCTCTCTCTCTCAATGTTGGTGCGCAAATGCGCCTTTTTTCAAATGATCTGGTGCTCTTTTTTGGCGGGGTGCACATGCGCACCTGTTATGTGCAGCCCTGCATATGATAGCTATGTGACTAACATGATGATTCAGCCTCTATGGAGATAGACATATGACAAGCATGATCATTTCTGACGTGGAGCTAATCTGAAGTAAACATTGAATACTGCTTTCTATTCCTCCATCGTGTGACTGTGTAACTCCCTCTCTTGGATATCAGCATGTGAAGGACACTGTTCAGGAACTAGTTGATGCTCTGTATGTGATGACTACTTCCATTCTGGAGAGGATCACAAATACATGGATCCTGATCAGGGACATGCACAGACATTTGGAGGGGCTATTGCTCTAAACTGGAAAAAGCCCCCCCCCCCAAATAAAAACATAAGACCTTTTGAAAATTCTAACTTGTTTTTAATGTAAAAGGTTCATAAAATAAAAACACAACAATGTCATTGCAAGTGACACTCAGATGACTTTTATGTCCAACTGCTAAATTCGTTATTCAGGCACATTGTTAGTTTTGCGGTCCATATCTCATTAAAGTATCTAATGTTAGTAACTATTAAAGAAACAATGGGGACAATTCTGTTTTAATGTAGTTTGACCTTTGTAACTGCTTTGCAGACACACTGATAAAATAGGGCTTTAACTAATTACCTTAAATAAATTCACTAATGAATGAAACCAGTTCAATACGCATTATTCTAATTCTTATCATTCTTTATGAGCGCAGTAACGGTAAGGTATCTAATTACTTGTTTATTTAGTATTCCATAACTTAAAGGTGGGGTAGGTAAGTTTGAGAAACCGGCTGGAGATCCACTTGTTGTTATATTCCATGGAATGCTCTCAACATCCCGACAGCAATGAATATCTTCAGTGCTTTGACAATATAAATCCATAAAAACATCATCTGTGGAAGCCGTGGCGCTGTGACAAGCACGACCAATCATCTGAGCCGGCCCGGCTAAAATAACTGGATGGCCTACCTGCCTGTCAGCCTTCCATCTGTGCACAAACTGATCTCGTGTCCTCATTGGTCATGTGCGCGTTCGTGTGTGTTGGAGGAGGGGCTCTGTGAGGAAGTCTGAAGGAAGGGGCAGTTTTTTCCGGTTGTGTATTTTCAAATTCTAGCCACTCGAGCTGCTTTCTCCAAAATTACCCCCCCCACCTTTAATAACAGAGATGGTCAAACTAAAGTAGATACATGGCAGAAATCCCACAATAAAGCGAGACAGTGAAGTGTTCTCCCGTGAGAGGGCGATCAAGAACAGAGAGCGAGCGGTGAGGGAGTTTACAGATGAAAAGACACAGAAAGACAGAAGCACAATAACAAGTATATTTAGGTGTTTTTTTTGTAAATAACCGATGGTGTCAAGAGGAAGTAAAGTCCCCTGGTTTGTCCCCTATACTCTAACTGCCATGAGAACAACTCAAAATCAATAAAAGTATATTTAAAAACGGGGTCATTCCCGGGGAGATTGACCCGGGGCTTGGCCACCAAAGCCATGCAGGCATTTGGTGTGACCCCTCAGTGTGTGTGATGTGAAGGACGCAGTGACAGAGAGGTTTTACTGCAGCCTCAGCAGAAAGTGATCAGAAATGTCTCTTGATTGAATAACTTCAACACACAGCACATTTCGGAGGGCTTTCCTTTGCTTCCAGCTGTCAGATTGACAGCGCTGACAAGGTGTGTTTCATCGCAGCGAGACGCTACAATACTAACTGTGGGCTTATCATGTCTCGCTCTCTCCAGATGGGCAGGTCAGCCAAAAGGGCAAACGGGCTGTTGCCTGGGCAACATTAGCCCGTACCTGTGCACGTCCCTGATCCTGAAGCTAAAAAAAAAACATGTGACATGTAGTCAGTGTTGAACGAGTCTCTAAAGCTCTCTGCTGGAAGGGATCTCCAATAATAATCGAAAAAAGTGCAGGCTTTTCTGTTCCTGATTTATTTAGAAACCCATTTCCTGCTCCAGAGTCACCTCTGTGCTCATCATGGATTTAGATGAATGTCATTTAAATCTATTCTTCAGATATTAAATCAGACTGAATAAAGGATTTGTGTTCCTCCAGTTTCCCTTCATGCTGCATTTACACGGAATAATAAAAGCACCTCAGTTTGGGAACCTGGCAACACGTCCAGAGTCTGTTGACTGATCTGGAGATGAGCCATGAAGCTCAATAACTGCTCAATAAAGAGTGGTGTGGTGTATCAAAGTACTCCTGTAAAGGGACATGATATTTATTAGAGAGTCATTCTTAAAGCACGTCTGAGACCCCAGAGATGCAGATCAATGAATGAATCTTCTGGAAATGAGGCATTGATTTGCCAGTTATTATATCAATAACTGGCAAATCAATGCCTCATTTCCAGAAGTGCATTCATTGATCTGCATCTCTGGGGTCTCAGACGTGCTTTAAGAGAGTTGTGAAAGTACTCCTGTAAAGGGACATGATATGTATTAGTGAGTGATTCTTAGAGCCGTTCTGATTGGTTCTGACCTGAGTCTCCCAGGCTGCCCACTGACGGGCTGTCGGAGGACGATCTGGACCCGTCGCCCCCCGCTGGGTTTGGGGCTGCAGACGGGGGCTTCTGATTGGTCGGTTGAGGCTCTGGGTCCGGGGGGGGGCGCTGGCTGACGGCAGGACGCCCCCCCCTGCAGGAAGACGCTGAACAAAGGCTCGCCAGCTGAGGCTGGAACACAACAGAGAGTTTAAAGGCAAGGCGAGTTTATTCATACAGCACCTTCCAACACGAAGCAACTCAGAGTGCTTTACGAACCTGAGAGACATTAAGAGCATCAAACACATTAGAAACATTCAAAAGCAAAGATAATAAAACATGAATAACAGGAACATGAATACCAGTTACCGAGCAGTGTGAGATGTGAATAGTTCAATGAAAAGCGAACAGAAAAGTCTTGAGCCTGGATTTAAAAGTAGTCAGAGTTGCAGATATTTGGCAATATCCCAAACCAGATTCTCTCATTCCTCGACCCCTAGTCTTCCTGTGACATTATACTTCTTTAGACACTTTTCTAACCTTTTTATATTCCTTTCATCCTTCTCTTTCATCCATCACTCATCCCCAGACAACACATGTTCATGTCTTGCTGATACCTGAACCCATCTTTGACCTTTAAACCACTTTACTTTTCAACTCCCAGAATGAGGATATTTAAACCTGCTTTAAGACTTCCCTTAAAATGTGAATATGGAAATGTGCCATGATGTGAAAAGATAACAGACACAAACAGACACAGTTAGTGCAATAAACTCCTGAAGGTGGAGCACGAGTTGAGCATGAAATGTGTTTTTGATGTGAAACAATGAGCCCAACATCTCCAAACTGAGCGGAGCAACTATTATCATGATCATCTTTTGTTGAGATGCTTCTCTCTTACTCCCTTGCTTGGTTTAAGAAAGGCCTGGTCTCAGTTTTTAAAGCCGGAAACCAAAAAACATATTTAATTTATTATCACGTATGATTTCTACAGTGTGATAATAACTAACGTCACAGAAGGATTGATGATCCCTCGTCCTGTGACCCTGGAACACACACAAACAAATAGATAGAAGTTACTCTATTATCTCCTCATTATCGGAGATGAATTAAAGATGGCGCCGTGTGCTCTGCAGAAAGCATCTCTCCTCTGAGGGTCCCTGAGCAATATTCAGACAGCATTACCATTCATTAATAACGCCTGGCTGCAGAGAGGCTGGGAACCATGAAGACAGCAAGAGAGTGAGTCAGGAGACACATGCTAATGAGCACTCGTTCCTCAAGAAGACGCTCTCATGTCTTTAGTTTCATACATTAATAATATGTCCACTTGCCACTTTAAATTCAGCTGCTGCTTTGTGTGAACAACAAAGAGACACACTGAAGGCTGAGGGGCTTTCTCTCAGTGGCTGAAGAATTATCAACAGCTTTGATTTCACTCTTTAGTGTCCCCTGGTCTCCCAGCTGTGTGCGTCACTCTTTAGTCTCCCCTGGTCTCCCAGCCGTGTGCGTCACTCTTTAGTGTCCCCTGGTCTTTTAGTAAACGCTGCGCATGTTTCCTCAAGTTGCTGAATGTTTTCTAAATGTTGCATGTGTTGTTACTGAAGATGTTTTTAAGAAAAAGTTAGAATTTTGAGATTTTCCGAAAAATGTAGAAATGTTGAGATGTTTTAGAAAAAAGTAAACATTTGGAAAAAGTAAGAATTTTAAGATTTTCTGGAAAAAGTTAAAATTTCGAAATTTTCCAAAAAGTTAGAATATCGAGATTTTCCAAATAACAGACATTTTAAGATTTTTTTAGAAAAAGTTACATTTGAATATTTTTAGAACATTTTGAATATCGAATTTTTTAATTTCGAGAAATTAATTTTTTTTTCAAGAAATTACTATTTTTTTCAAGAAATTACTATTTTTTTCAAGAAATTACTATTTTTTGGAATAAAGATTTTTTTTTTTTTATATATATTTATTTGGAAAAAGTTTGAATTTAGAATTTTTTTGGAAAAATAAAGATATTTGAAAAAAGTAAGGATTTTTTGTTTTTCAGAAAAAGTGAGAATTTTAAGATTTTCTGAAAAAAGTAGTTTTTGTATCTGCATCCTTTCTGAAGCTGCAGCGTGTTCCTCCTGATGCAAGAGTTAAAGGGGCGTTGTGTTTGCAACCTGTGGGCCTCCCGTAAGCCAGCGCTCTAGATGTGACGCTTATATAATATACTGGTCTTTCATCCTTTCTTTATAACTAATGCTGTTGATCTATTGTGATTTAAAAAAGGTGTCTATTATCATCTGGACATTAGCAATGTTGGCTAAAGCTGACCCATTTACTGTTTTTGTGACAGTTGATCAATGGGGACTGTCCACGACAATATACACAAATAAACTAAACTAAATATGAAGCCCCACTTTCTAAAGCTGTGGTTTTAAAGAGTGTCATTGGAGATATTTATAGTTCTAACCTGGTAGTCCCTCCTCCACTGGGCCTCGCTCTGGCCCACCAGCTCCTGGACCTTGGCCCTCCTCAGGGGGTTCTTGGGGGCCACGGAGCAGGGGTCGCTGGGGGTGAAGGCCCTGTTGGTGGGGTGGTGGTCTGAGATCTGGGTGGTGCTGTACGCTCTTCTCCTGGGAGACGTCTCACAGCCTGACAGAGACACATTCACACAGCTCACAATAATCTGTCTCTCACAAACACGTTTCATTTGATTTGTGAACAAGAGGCAACAATAGATACGGTTCGGATGGACTTCACTAAAGGCTTCAAAGGATAAGACTGTGTATCAAATGATATTCCTGCAGACCCCTTAGATGTTTGTTAACATCATTGTAACCTGAATATAAAAGTGAACATTTGAAGAGTCGACTGTTTTCTGGTGAATTCTCTGGTTTTTAAGCCGTAGGAGCCGCATTTAAGTTTATTTTGTTTTGTTTCTGTTTGTTTACATTCCTCCTGATGCACATTTTAAAAAAGCATTCATAAAAAAATCCTGTTCTGTTCAAATACAACAGTAGCCCTTTGTGGCAGAATGCCCATAAAGGATCCCTGAGTGTAAAAAGGGTTATAATGAGTGTAACTGTTGTTATAAAGTCAGTATCTGTCAGTATCCTGGATGTCTCATCACCTCCAGGGTCCTGCTCTGGGGGGGTCAGGGGGTCCCTGAAGGACTCGCTCTCCCCTCCGGTCCTCAGAGGATCCTCCTCCTGAGAGTGGAAAAACACCGAGCTGGCCGACTCCACGGAGCGCATCATGGAGTATCTCCTCCTCTTATCCTGGACAGACGTTACAGACACAAGATTAAAAAGATTCTTCACTCCTAAGGAAAATCTGACAAAGAAAATCTGTCTCTACGGAGGCGAAACACATGAGATTCTATAGAAGTCTATGAGGAAATGTTCCTACTTCTCTCTTTATTACCTCAGATGTATAGAAGTCTATGAGGAAATGTTCCTACTTCTCTCTCTCTTTATTACCTCAGATTCTATAGAAGTCTATGAGGAAATGTTCCTGCTTCTCTCTCTCTTTATTACCTCAGATTCTATAGAAGTCTATGAGGAAATGTTCCTACTTCTCTCTCTCTTTATTACCTCAGATTCTATAGAAGTCTATGAGGAAATGTTCCTACTTCTCTCTCTCTTTATTACCTCAGATTCTATAGAAGTCTATGAGGAAATGTTCCTGCTTCTCTCTCTCTTTATTACCTCAGATTCTATAGAAGTCTATGAGGAAATGTTCCTGCTTCTCTCTCTCTTTATTACCTCAGATTGTAGAGAAGTCTATGAGGAAATGTTCCTACTTCTCTCTCTCTTTATTACCTCAGATTGTAGAGAAGTCTATGAGGAAATGTTCCTACTTCTCTCTCTCTTTATTACCTCAGATTGTAGAGAAGTCTATGAGGAAATGTTCCTACTTCTCTCTCTCTTTATTACCTCAGATTGTGTCGAAGTCCATGAGGAAATGTTCCTTCTTCTCTCTCTCTTATTACCTCAGATTCTATAGAAGTCTATGAGGAAATGTTCCTGCTTCTCTCTCTCTTTATTACCTCAGATTCTATAGAAGTCTATGAGGAAATGTTCCTACTTCTCTCTCTCTTTATTACCTCAGATTGTAGAGAAGTCTATGAGGAAATGTTCCTACTTCTCTCTCTCTTTATTACCTCAGATTGTAGAGAAGTCTATGAGGAAATGTTCCTACTTCTCTCTCTCTTTATTACCTCAGATTGTAGAGAAGTCTATGAGGAAATGTTCCTACTTCTCTCTCTCTTTATTACCTCAGATTGTAGAGAAGTCTATGAGGAAATGTTCCTACTTCTCTCTCTTTATTACCTCAGATTGTATAGAAGTCTATGAGGAAATGTTCCTACTTCTCTCTTTCTTTATTACCTCAGATTGTAGAGAAGTCTATGAGAAAATGTTCCTACTTCTCTCTCTCTTTATTACCTCAGATTGTAGAGAAGTCTATGAGGAAATGTTCCTACTTCTCTCTCTCTTTATTACCTCAGATTGTATAGAAGTCTATGAGAAAATGTTCATACTTTTCTCTTTATTACCTCAGATTGTAGAGAAGTCTATCAGGAAATGTTCCTGCTTCTCTCTCTCTTTATTACCTCAGATTGTATAGAAGTCTATGAGAAAATGTTCCTACTTCTCTCTCTCTTTATTACCTCAGATTGTAGAGAAGTCTATGAGGAAATGTTCCTACTTCTCTCTCTCTTTATTACCTCAGATTGTAGAGAAGTCTATGAGGAAATGTTCCTACTTCTCTCTCTCTTTATTACCTCAGATTGTAGAGAAGTCTATGAGGAAATGTTCCTGCTTCTCTCTCTCTTTATTACCTCAGATTGTGTCGAAGTCCATGAGGAAATGTTCCTTCTTCTCTCTCTCTCTTTACTACCTCAGATTGTAAAGAAGTCTATGAGAAAGTGTTCCTACTCACAGATTTGGGGTTGTTGTGGTATCTGGTGGCGTCACAGACCACGCTGTAGCCGATCAGACTGTCTCCAGGAAACAGGAAGTTGTTCCCCACCGGCGACAGCAGAACCTCTTTAGTCTCCGGAAACAGCCACTCGATGGAGATATCAGTGAGGACCGGACACATGGTCTTCTTCAGGGACTTTATCATCTGTGGACAGAGGTGGGAAGTAACTAAGTGCATTTAATTAAGTAAAATGTGTAGCTACTTGTACTCTACTTGAGTATTTCCATGTTATGCTACTGTGTACTTTTACCCCACTACAGTTAAGAGGTACATGGTATACTTCTACTCTACTACAGTTCAGAGGTACATGGTGTACTTTTACTCCACTACAGTTCAGAGGTACATGGTATACTTCTACTCTACTACAGTTCAGAGGTACATGGTGTACTTCTACTCCTCTACAGTTCAGAGGTACATGGTGTACTCGTACTCCACTACATGTATTGAATCCCTTTAGTTACTTCACAGATGTGGATGAATGATGTGAAATATAATCAAGTGTTAAATCAGACTTTAGTTCCACCTGGAGTAAATCCTCAAGCTACCCTGCAGTATACAAAGCCATTCAAACTAGCTGCACCTTTACCAGCTTTGAGAACACTTTCATGATCAATCATTATAAAACATATCATATATATTATTCTGAAATGGACCAATCTGCACAATCACTACTTTTACTGTCGCTACTTTCACTATATTTTGATGAGAATACTATTCTACTTTTTCTTGAGGAACATGTTGAATGCAGGACTTTTACTTTTACTCTAGTACAAGATCTGAGTACTTCTACTTTTACTAGAGTACAATATCTGATACCTTGGGCTGCAGCCTCTCTCCCTCAGACAGGAACTCTGCGGTTCCTCTGGACACGGCGGCCAGGCCGAGAACCAGCCGCCTGCAGGCCGTCTGCCCGAGGCCGAACGTGAAGCACCTGCAGAGAGACAGCATTAATCAAAGGAAGTTGTTGACGAGGCCATCTTAGGGTAGGAATACCGTGAACATAGTTTACCACATGACGAAGGAATAAATACACACACACACCATCGGCGTTGCTTCAACCGGAAGTGACACGTTTTATTGCGCATGTCCATTTTATCACGGCAATACAGGAAGTGACTTTTAGTATAAGGGTATAAAATAAACAGATTCATATCTTATAATTCAACACCCCCTCTTACTCTTATACTGCACACATTCTCAACATAAATTCAATGTAAACACCTTGTACACTTGCACAATAACACAGTGTTTTTAAACTTCTGGGGTTATTTACATTCCAGACAAATACTTTACACATTTCTCACTTTTGACCTTTGTTGCAGGTTTTAGTGAAAATATCAGCTTATAACCATATCATCTGTAGGGCAATAGTCAACGGTTATCATGTTTATAAAAGGTATTCTGCTTTAATAGCACTTTTTATTTGTCTTCTATGCATATATTTTAATGTATGTTCCTGTAGACCAGCGGTTCCCAACCTTTTTCCCCTCAGGGCGCACATTCAACCATAAACAATACGGAGGCTAAATAAAGTTCTGATTGGTCGATTCAGAACATGTGACACGTTGTTAATCCAGTAGAACAGACCGCTGTCAAGGACTGTATTGACCGTTGCTAAGGACTGTAATGACCGTTGCTAAGGACTGTAATGACCGTTGCCAAGGACTGTAATGACCGTTGCTAAGGACTGTAATAACCGTTGCTAAGGACTGTAATGACCGTTGCCAAGGACTGTAATGACCGTTGCCAAGGACTGTAATGACCGTTGCTAAGGACTGTAATGACCGTTGCCAAGGACTGTAATGACCGTTGCCAAGGACTGTAATGACCGTTGCCAAGGACTGTAATGACCGTTGCTAAGGACTGTAATAACCGTTGCTAAGGACTGTAATGACCGTTGCCAAGGACTGTAATGACCGTTGCCAAGGACTGTAATGACCGTTGCCAAGGACTGTAATGACCGTTGCTCAGGACTGTAATGACCGTTGCTAAGGACTGTAATGACTGTTGCTAAGGACTGTAATGACCATTGCTAAGGTCTGTAATGACCGTTGCTAAGGACAGTAATGACCGTTGGCAAGGACTGTAATAACCGTTGCTAAGGACTGTAATGACCGTTGCCAAGACTGTAATGACCGTTGCTAAGGACTGTAATGACCGTTGCTAAGGACTTAATAACCGTTGCTAAGGACTGTAATGACCGTTGCCAAGGACTGTAATGACCGTTGCTAAGGACTGTAATGACCGTTGCCAAGACTGTAATGACCGTTGCCAAGGACTGTAATGACCGTTGCTAAGGACTTTAATGACCGTTGCTCAGGACTGTAATGACCGTTGCTAAGGACTGTAATGACTGTTGCTAAGGACTGTAATGACCGTTGCTAAGGACTGTAATGACCGTTGCTAAGGACAGTAATGACCGTTGCCAAGGACTGTAATGACCGTTGCTAAGGACTGTAATGACCGTTGCCAAGAACTGTAATGACCGTTGCTAAGGACTGTAATGACCGTTGCTAAGGACTTTAATAACCGTTGCTAAGGACTGTAATGACCGTTGCCAAGGACTGTAATGACCGTTGCTAAGGACTGTAATGACCGTTGCCAAGAACTGTAATGACCGTTGCCAAGGACTGTAATGACCGTTGCTAAGGACTTTAATGACCGTTGCCAAGGACTGTAATGACCGTTGCTCAGGACTGTAATGACCGTTGCTAAGGACTGTAATGACCGTTGCTAAGGACTGTAATGACCGTTGCTAAGGACTGTAATGATGTTGCTAAGGAGGATCAAGAAAGAGAAAGGAGGTTCACTTTTAAAAAGAATCTTAATAATGAAATGTTTCCACACAAATCATAATGTTTTGCTAATTATTTGGCGGCCCACAGGTTGGGAACCGCTGCTGTAGAGCAATAAGAGCCTCCACTGCTTTCTTTAAAATGTCTCTTTTTATTTTACTGCTCTTAATCTTCTGAACTCTTTTTTCTCCGTATGATTTTAAAGCAATTATACATTTATCTTTTTATTTGGATTGAATTTGGAGAATGTTATCAGTACTTCTTAAGATGTAATCATTGTTTTTAACGTTATTTATTGACTAATCCTGCTAGTAATTAAAGGTCTTTCAAAGGTTTATATTTGCGTCTGATATATTTATTAGTCTGAGTTTCTGCTCGTTAAAACACTTTGTGCTGCAGGTTTGTATGAAAGATAAGATATACTCAACCTTAAATTGGGAAATGCTTTCGTTGCAGCAGCATGTCAAACAAGTATTGCTCATAATTAGAAATAAAAAAGAGTAGAAAATGTACAATTATTCAATTTACAAATCTTAAAACAGCAGATCAAACATGTGAGTGACCATGAAGCTGGAATCTGAAGGGTTAAATGACAGCTAACGGAATATAAAGGGGAGGCGTGTGGCGTAGTGGGTTGTCCGTTGGTGTTCGGATCAGGGGAGCACAGGTTCAAACCCCACTGCAGTCAGCATGTCGTTGTGTCCCTGAGACACTTCACCCCAAATGGCTCCTCTGGTGATTGTCCTCAGTATTGAGTATGTTAGTCGCTTTGGATAAAAGCGTCAAACAAGCAACATGTAATAAAGAGGGATATTATGAACCTTTAGTGATCCCCTGAAGCTGAGTTTCTGAAAGCTGGTCGGATGCACTGAAACTGTTTCCATGCATACATTTGGTTTCCTGATTACACGTCTATATGGTTCATAGATGTGTTTGTGCTCAGAGACGATGCAGAGTAAAGAGTACATTAATGAATGTCTTGTAATATAATCAGATGCCACAAAAAGATATCAATACCAATATCTGTGGAGCACGTTTGTTTCCACAGATAACATTTAAAAGCTTTATTTCTTCTCCTCCTCCTCTGAGCTCCCAGAATGCCTTGCAGCGTTGCTCTAATGTCCGCGAGTTAAAGGGAAATGTCGCCTTGCATAATAAATAATAATCCCTCACCTAATGACTCAGGAAGTGAGCTCTGAGTCCCTAATGCAATCATCCATCAAAAAGAGGGGGGGTCAATTACCTCCAGAGACCGAGCTGCAGAATAAAATCATTTCTCTTTGTGTTTCTACTCCTTTGCTCTGAAAGCTTCCGGATGAATCCTGTGATCCTCCTGATCCTTCAGAGCTCTGCATTTCATTAAAAAGACGGTCCTGGATCCTCTGAGATCTGCAGGATCAGCTGTTCACGTTGTTAAAGGTTTCACAGAGAGGCTCTCTGTCCGTCTCCTGACCCTGATGCGCCCCTCACTCTGGGACAGGGTCTGGATTCATTGATCGGGTTTTAATAACTTGGGCAATTTTTAACCTTTAGCAGTTTCAGCAATCTCCTTAGTAGTTATCTATAGAAGTAAAATAACATAAAACAGTTTTTGCTTTTCTTATAACATATTAATCACTGCAATACTTATACAATGGAAGGCTCTCTCTGATTGGCTCAGTTAAATCCAGCTGGGTTTTTTTTCTTTTGGAACGGGCAGTCTATCGCTGCATAAGGACGGTGGTGGCGAAGTCCATAGGGACTTGGCTTGGCAACTGGAAGTGCTACCGAGGTGTCCCTGAGCAGGGCACCGTTGCCTACACTGCTCCTAACACTAAGATGGGTCAAATGCAAAGACTTGTCTGGCAGTGGCTCAGTCAGTAGGGACCGGGAGCCGTAGGGTCGCCGGTTCAAGCCCCCGAACAGACCTAAATAGTGGACTGCTACTTGGAGAGGTCCCAGTTCACCTCCTGCCCTGCCGTGGTGCCCTTGAGCAAGGCAATAAGGGAGCTTTAAGGGACATCTACAGGTTGAACACACTACAGGTGAATATAAAACTGACTAACTAACATATATCACCACGAATGACCCCCCTTTATATAATATACCCCTCTAATATACCCCCCCCCCCCCTCAGTACCTGATGGAGCGGGCCTGGCTCCGAATCAGCTCGATGACGGCCCCCGTGTTGCGGACCGCTCCATCAGTGATGAGGAACAGGAGGCGGGGGTGTCCTCTGAAGGAGGGCTGACGGAGGATCCAGATCAGGGGGTTCAGGACGTTGGTTCCTCCCATGTCGCCCCGGAGCCTCCGGACGTATTCAGAGGCCTGGACCAGGTTCTCCTGAGGGGGGGGGGGCATGTAGAGGGATATTAAACTTGTGTTGGGAAAATAGTGAATGTCCTCTTCCAACATGAGAGTAACATGATAACAAAGGTGTCCCAACTGTAGCTGTGTGCATGACAGGATGTCTGATTACCTAGAAGAGCATCAGGACTGTTTTAGGCATATGATAGCTATGTGATTAACATGATGATTCAGCCTCTATGGAGAGAGACATATGACAAGCATGATCATTTCTGACGTGGAGCTAATCTGAACTAAACATTGAATACTGCTTTCTATTCCTCCATCTTGTGACTGTGTAACTCCTTCTCTTGGATATCAGCATGTGAAGGACACTGTTCAGGAACTAGTTGATGCTCTGTATGTGATGACTACTTCCATTCTGGAGAGGATCAGAAATACACGGATCCTGAGATTGAAGCTCAAGCCGGGGACCAGTGACAGTTTTCTAACACTAACTGGCTCATCTTCTGGAAGTACCGTATCGACCCGAATATAATACAGGACCTGGATGAGTTCAGGTTTACCTCCTCGTAGCTCTGGCTGGTCGGGAACAGGGGCTTGAAGGTGGACCCGAAGCCGATGATGTTGAAGAGGCAGCCGGGTTGCAGACTCTTCAGGATCAGAACCATAGCATCCTGCACACACACACACACTTCAGATATACAACATGTCTGCTAGAGGTATCAGCTGTTCTGTCTCTGTAAGACCAGGAGGTTTAATATATCAGACGATGTGAGAGCGTTCAGCTTAATTATGTTTCACTGTGGGTTCCCCCCCTTTATATCCAATTTAAGGAATTTCAAAGTCCAATTCCCTTGAAATTCGAGGCAGAGTTTTAGACTAGGATCGAGGGTTGATACCTTTGATAATCAGAAGCTTTACAGAAACTCATCCAGTAAGAAATATCAAAACCATTGATATTCCTGCACTAAAGATCAGCTCAATGTTCTGCGTCTCATTCTAAAACCTTTACTGCTTGGTTTTTCCCGTATCTTCTATGATCCATGGGAGCCCTGTGATTGAGTAGTTTTAAATGTAGATATGGAACATAATGTTAACTTGTCCCCAGCCTCTCATTATCTTTAATAACCGGTCAGCATTTCTAAAGAGACGTCACTCTCAGGGTTTGAATGCATGTTTTGTTCCATTATTTTAAAGTGGAGTCAGACCTCTGAGATGATTCTAAGGCGTCTCTTTAAAAGTTTCTTCCATCAGTTGAAACTCACTTTGTTCACGTACAGAAATACATCTTGAACTTTACATTATTTCTGTCCTGCAGTCAGTAGCTTGGCAACAAGTTGTTTTAAGGTAAGAAATAAACACAGTTGTTAGGTCGAAGATATGTGGAGATCATCTCACATAATAATCTCTTTTTATGTCTTTTGAAACATTGTTATGCAGACCTGAGCTAACCAGCTTCATCTGATTCGAATTTAAATGTCGATATCTGTCTTTGTGAAGCAGTCCGGTGCTTTTTAAAGTCCCAGAATTCTCGTTCTTTTCTGTAAATCTCCAAATTAAGATTTTCTTCCGAAAATGTCAACAATTTTTGAAAATTGCGGAAATCCTAAATTTACCATAAATCGCCCGAATTCTTGCTTTTTTCTGATAATCTCAAATTTCTGACTTCTTTGTAAATCTCAACATTCTCACTTTTTCCTGTAAATCTCAACCATCTCACTTTTTCCTTTAACTCTCAACATTCTCACTTTTTCCTTTAAATCTCAACATTTTCACTTTTTCCTTTAAATCTCAACATTCTCACTTTTTCCTTTAAATCTCAACATTCTGACTTTTTCCTTTAAATCTCATCATTCTCACTTTTTCCTTTAAATCTCAACATTCTCACTTTTTCCTGTAAATCTCAACATTCTCACTTTTTCCTGTAAATCTCATCATTCTCACTTTTTCCTTTAAATCTCAACATTCTCACTTTTTCCTTTAAATCTCAACATTCTCACTTTTTCCTTTAAATCTCATCATTCTCACTTTTTCCTGTAAATCTCAACATTCTCACTTTTTCCTTTAAATCTCAACATTCTCACTTTTTCCTTTAAATCTCAACATTCTCACTTTTTCCTGTAAATCTCATCATTCTCACTTTTTCCTTTAAATCTCAACATTCTCACTTTTTCCTTTAAATCTCAACATTCTCACTTTTTCCTTTAAATCTCATCATTCTCACTTTTTCCTGTAAATCTCAACATTCTCACTTTTTCCTGTAAATCTCATCATTCTCACTTTTTCCTTTAAATCTCAACATTCTCACTTTTTCCTTTAAATCTCAACATTCTCACTTTTTCCTTTAAATCTCAACATTCTCACTTTTTTCTGTAAATCTCAACATTCTCACTTTTTCCTCTAAATCTCAACATTCTCGCTTTTATTCAGAAATTCCAAAAATGTTGATTTTCTTTTTAGAAAATCTCAAAATGTTGAGTTTTTTATGAAAATCTAAAAATGTTGAGTTTTTTATGAAAATCTAAAAATATTGAGTTTTTTTATTAAAATCAAAAAATATTGAGATTTTTATTAAAATCTCAAAATTCAATTTTTTTCTTACTTCTCACTTTTTTCTGTAAATCACAACATTCTCACTTTTTCCTTTAAATCTCAACATTCTCACTTTTTCCTTTAAATCTCAACATTCTCACTTTTTCCTGTAAATCTCAACATTCTCACTTTTTCCTTTAAATCTCAACATTCTCACTTTTTCCTGTAAATCTCAACATTCTCACTTTTTCCTGTAAATCTCAACATTCTCACTTTTTCCTTTAAATCTCATCATTCTCACTTTTTCCTGTAAATCTCAACATTCTCACTTTTTCCTTTAAATCTCAACATTCTCACTTTTTCTTGTAAATCTCAACATTCTCACTTTTTCCTTTAAATCTCATCATTCTCACTTTTTCCTGTAAATCTCAACATTCTGACTTTTATTCAGAAAATCCAAAAATGTTGATTTTCTTTTTAGAAAATCTCAAAATGTTGAGTTTTTTATGAAAATCTAAAAATTTTGAGTTTTTTATGAAAATCTAAAAATATTGAGTTTTTTTATTAAAATAAAAAAATATTGAGATTTTTATTAAAATCTCAAAATTCAATTTTTTTCTTACTTCTCACTTTTTTCTGTAAATCACAATAATCTGAAAATCTCAGAATTCTCATTTTTTTTCATAATTTCTCTAAATTCAGATTTTGATCTTAAAATCTTATGAACATTTCTGAATTCTAACTTATTTTTATGTCCTCTAAACGCTGCATGTCTCCTCAAGTTGCTGAATGTCCTCTAAACGCTGCACGTGTTGCTGAAGATGTTTCTTCATGAGGAACATTTGGTTTTTATATCTGACTCCTTTCTGAAGCTGCTTCTCCTGATGAAGAGGTTTGGAAGCGTCGCAGTAGAGCAGGGGTGCCCACACTTTTTCAGCTTGGGAGCTACTTTTAAAATGACCAAGCCCAAATGATCTACCTACAGGGCCGCCCCTGCCCAATCTGTGTCGCGAGCGCGGGGGGGTGCGCTAAACGGCGGATAAACTGTGGCGCGCTTACACTAATTGCGCCGCATAAGCGCATAATAGTGCGTCGCATTTGCGCTTCAGATGAGGAGGTGAGGCCCCCTCAAAACTGCATGAACCCGTATGGCACAATACAACTCAGACTGGCTTACCTGTGCATCAATCAAGTGGCAAATGCCATCGTAAGGATGGATGATAGGCTAACTTTAAAAAATAAACCTCTCCTGCAGACTGTCCCTGATCCATGTCTCATAAACCTCTCCTGCAGACTGTCCCTGATCCATGTCTCTCATAAACCTCTCCTGCAGACTGTCCCTGATCCATGTCTCACATAAACCTCTCCTGCAGACTGTCCCTGATCCATGTCTCTCATAAACCTCTCCTGCAGACTGTCCCTGATCCATGTCTCATAAACCTCTCCTGCAGACTGTCCCTGATCCATGTCTCACATAAACCTCTCCTGCAGACTGTCCCTGATCCATGTCTCACATAAACCTCTCCTGCAGACTGTCCCTGATCCATGTCTCTCATAAACCTCTCCTGCAGACTGTCCCTGATCCATGTCTCATAAACCTCTCCTGCAGACTGTCCCTGATCCATGTCTCATAAACCTCTCCTGCAGACTGTCCCTGATCCATGTCTCACATAAACCTCTCCTGCAGACTGTCCCTGATCCATGTCCCACATAAACCTCTCCTGCAGACTGTCCCTGATCCATGTCTCATAAACCTCTCCTGCAGACTGTCCCTGATCCATGTCTCTCATAAACCTCTCCTGCAGACTGTCCCTGATCCATGTCTCATAAACCTCTCCTGCAGACTGTCCCTGATCCATGTCCCTCATAAACCTCTCCTGCAGACTGTCCCTGATCCATGTCTCACATAAACCTCTCCTGCAGACTGTCCCTGATCCATGTCTCATAAACCTCTCCTGCAGACTGTCCCTGATCCATGTCTCATAAACCTCTCCTGCAGACTGTCCCTGATCCATGTCTCTCATAAACCTCTCCTGCAGACTGTCCCTGATCCATGTCTCATAAACCTCTCCTGCAGACTGTCCCTGATCCATGTCCCACATGTATAACTCTCAGACATGTTGCACAGCCTCTTAAGAAACATAACGTTCATTAAGATCCTTGAGTTTATCAGCGTTCTCCTTTTTGATGATAACTGGCACTTTGGAAATGAGTGTTTGCATCTGAGCAGAAATATCAGCCGCTGCAGCCTGAAGGAAATCTGAGGTTTAGATTCACGGGTTTATTCTTATTCAATTATGACTTTCTGAATGAATGCATACACATTTAGGGAGGGGACTACTCCAGGCTTCACAGGTGTTTGAGGTGTGTGTTGTCACAGGTGTTTAAGGTGTGTGTTGTCACAGGTGTTTGAGGTGTGTGTTGTCACAGGTGTTTGAGGTGTGTGTTGTCACAGGTGTTTGAGGTGTGTGTTGTCACAGGTGTTTGAGGTGTGTTGTCACAGGTGTTTGAGGTGTGTGTTGTCACAGGTGTTTGAGGTGTGTGTTGTCACAGGTGTTTGAGGTGTGTGTTGTCACAGGTGTTTGAGGTGTGTGTTGTCACAGGTGTTTGAGGTGTGTGTTGTCACAGGTGTTTGAGGTGTGTGTTGTCACAGGTGTTTGAGGTGTGTGTTGTCACAGGTGTTTAACATGATGGATAATAAATGATATAAAAGATCACCTTGACTCGGCTGATGTTGGCTCCGCTCATGCTGCCACTTCTGTCCAACAGGAAGATATATTCCCCTTGGCCCCCCCTCGGGTCCTGACCCCCCCTCAGGTCCTGACCCCCCCTCAGGTCCTGGCCCCCCCTCAGGTCCTGGTGACCCCCCCTCGGGTCCTGACCCCCCCTCAGGTCCTGGCCCCCCCTCAGGTCCTGGTGACCCCCCCTCGGGTCCTGACCCCCCCTCAGGTCCTGGTGACCCCTCCTCAGGTCAGGGCAGAAGTTGAGCATCACCACTGGGTTGTGCAACAGGTCTTTGTGCAGCCGGCGGTTCATCATCTCCACCTGAGAACCAGAGTCAGAATCAGAACCAGAATCAGCTTAATGATAACTAAGAAGCATGCACATAAAAAATATTAAAGATAAAAAAAATCTAAAAAATTACACAATTTACAAAAAACTCATCCTGTAACAGTTGTGAGGATTTAGCAGCCAGGTAGATATCGCACATTATTAACGGCATATATATATTTGCACATAGTTGGTAGTTGGTATTTAACACAAGGAGGGTTGTAGTCTAGACCTTGGAGGGGGGGGGGGGGGGGGGGGGGGAGTGGGGGGGGTTAATGCTCTGCAGACAGGAAGTGGGAACATGTTGCCATGGAAACAGGTTTAATGTGACAGTGCTGCTCAGAGAGAGAGGGCGGGGGGATAACTCATGCATGATGTAAGCATGTTATCACTCTCAGTGCTATGTTAGGGTGTTACATCAGGAGAAAACATTTACACTTTATTATTTAGGTTTCATTTTAGATTTTTAGAACTTTAACTTCTTTTTTAATTTATATTATAATTACATTTATTTCGTATTATATAAATTATTTTTTAAAATCATTTTTTTAGATATTTTTCATATTTTAAAATCATTTGTAATATTATTATTTTTTAATTAAATATTATTTTGCTTATTGAAATGTTTTCTTATTCCTACTCGTATCATTAAGCTAGTATTCCTGATCTTATTATTACTACTAATAATATTATTTACTATTTAAGTTACCGGGTACCAGCATGCTGGGAGGACCCTCTCCTCAGCCCAGATGCATGCTGGGAGGACCCTCTCCTCAGCCCAGATGCATGCTGAAGGACCCTCTCCTCAGCCCAGATGCATGCTGGGAGGACCCTCTCCTCAGCCCAGATGCATGCTGGAAGGACCCTCTCCTCAGCCCAGGTGCATGCTGGAGGACCCTCCTCAGCCCAGGTGCATGCTGGGACTCTCACCTTCCTCAGGTCGCTCCCGTCCTTCTTCACAGCCTTGATGAAGTCGCTGCGTCCGTGCAGAAACTCGTCGTATTCGTCCGGCGTAATGTCGCCGCTCTCAATCAGGACGTGAGGGACGTGAGGCTCTGAGGACACATTCATAACATCACTACATATATCTTTATACATTCATGTCAAATAACTGCACGTCATTAAAGGTGTGTTTAAATATCAATCATTTCAAACTGTACGTTTTACATTTATATTCAATCTAATATTTAATATTCCATTCCTCACACACTTAATAATAATATTAATACATGACACTTATATAGCGCTTTTCTAAAAATTCAAAGACACAAAATGAAGAAATACGTACAGAGACAAACAGTAACCCAATGTTTGATGGTCAGAGATTGAATGCAGTTGTTTTGAGCAGGTGGTCTGAGTGATGGTTGAATGCAGTTGTTGAACAGGTGGTCTGAGTGATGGTTGAATGCAGTGTTGAGCAGGTGGTCTGAGTGATGGTTGAATGCAGTGTTGAGCAGGTGGTCTGAGTGATGGTTGAATGCAGTGTTGAGCAGGTCGTCTGAGTGATGGTTGAATGCAGTGTTGAACAGGTGGTCTGAGTGATGGTTAAATGCAGTGTTGAGCAGGTGGTCTGAGTGGTGGTTGAATGCAGTGTTGAACAGGTGGTCTGAGTGATGGTTGAATGCAGTGTTGAGCAGGTGGTCTGAGTGATGGTTGAATGCAGTGTTGAGCAGGTGGTCTGAGTGATGGTTGAATGCAGTGTTGAGCAGGTGGTCTGAGTGATGGTTGAATGCAGTGTTGAGCAGGTGGTCTGAGTGATGGTTGAATGCAGTGTTGAGCAGGTGGTCTGAGTGATGTTGAATGCAGTGTTGAGCAGGTGGTCTGAGTGATGGTTGAATGCAGTGTTGAAAGGTGGTCTGAGTGATGGTTGAATGCAGTGTTGAGCAGGTGGTCTGAGTGATGGTTGAATGCAGTGTTGAGCAGGTGGTCTGAGTGATGGTTGAATGCAGTGTTGAGCAGGTGGTCTGAGTGATGGTTGAATGCAGTGTTGAGCAGGTGGTCTGAGTGATGGTTGAATGCAGTGTTGAACAGGTGGTCTGAGTGATGGTTGAATGCAGTGTTGAGCAGGTGGTCTGAGTGATGGTTGAATGCAGTGTTGAGCAGGTGGTCTGAGTGATGGTTGAATGCAGTGTTGAGCAGGTGGTCTGAGTGATGTTTGAATGCAGTGTTGAGCAGGTGGTCTGAGTGATGGTTGAATGCAGTGAGGGAGGAAGGGTCTCTGACTAAATAAATAACTACAGACTTTAATATCTACTCAGACTAGGACTCAGGGGTTAAACTGCCTGCGTATTAAAGATGTTAACAATCTAACTTATACCCTGCAGAAACCTGATAGACACAAACACACACACACAAATGCACACACAACACAAATGCACACACACAAACGCACACACACACACACACTCTGCCCACTCAGTGTTATTTGTGCAGACGCTGCAGGTTATTGATCTGAATCCTAGCTCTGACTCTGTGTGGGAGGACAGAGGTGTCTGCAGGTGGAAAGAAAAGATACCACCATGAACATTACGGACATTAACACAGTTATATTATATATTACAAGTTTACTGACAGGTTAAAGATGCATATGAGGCGTTATGTGACGCTAACTGTTGGTGAGTTTAGGAGAAATCTGTAGAGTTATTCAAATAAACTCCTGGAGGAGGACTTTGGTTTTAATTCCACGAGTCTTAAAGAAGACGTGTTATGGAAGAAAAATAGACAAGAAATCAGAAAACCAGTGCATAAGTATAACATATTGTTGTCTAAATGAAACTCAGGGTTAAACTAGAACATGGTGTGTACTGTCAGTGCCTAAAATACTTTAATAATCGCATTTTAATTAAACCTCTCAGCAACCAAAATGTTATTCACTTCTTCAGTAAATCGAACACAAACAGTCAGTGAAATAAACTCCTGGAGGAGGATTATAGAGGCTTTCTGTGCCCACGTCTGAGAGAACACATGTTAGATTTGATCGTATATAAATATGAGTACTGTTAAACACCTGAACTTCTGAAAGAACATCCATAACATTCATCTGTTTGCAACTTATATGTATCAATATTCCAATTACTTGTATAGCACTATTCTGCAATATTTCTCCTATTCTATTTTATTGTATTTACGGTTGGAGGAGCCTGTGACCTCAGATCTTCATTGATATATCTGCACTGTAGCTCTGTACACATGACAATAAAAGCCTTGAATCTTAAACTATATAAGTATATAATAGTACGGGGTACCGCTGGGGTAGATGAGGATCTCCACGGGACAGTCGTAGGTGTATTTGTCGGCCAGAGTGATCATCACGCTGGTGGCCGAGCGAGCCTGAGGGTCCGCATCCGCTCTGACAGCATGAGACGGACTCTCCACACCTACACAAACACACACACACACACACACACACACACACACACACACACACACAAAGCAAGTTCAGTTTAATATGCATGGAAGCTGGAGGCTCTAATCATGACGTCAAGTAAAATACAATATATTTAATCACAGGATTCCTCAAAGATTACAACAACAACATAAAATAAACATTAAACAAACATTTTATAAGAAGTCATACTTAAAGAATTACAATGAGGTTTCAGACCTGATTGATTCTTGCTTACAGGATAAATAAAAAATTACTTTTGTTAAATGAGCAGAACACAAATTCTGCAGAGAAGATTTAGCATTCAGACACAGCTCTGTGTTTCTGCAAAATAGCTTAATTAAAAGTAAATGTGCAATGACTTTAAAGGGGACCTATCATGCTATATTTAAATAATATATAAGGTATATATATATATATATAAGGTATATCAATACGTTTTAATTTTCAAAATAGAAAACAGATCATGCATTTTAGCCATGCCTCATTTTGCCTCACTCCAGCTCTGTCTTTGCAAGGTCTGATTCAGCTGACCACGCCCCCATGCGGAAGAGGGGGGCGTGACACGGCCCCGGCACGAGCGTCATGTTATCATGCTTGCTGTGATTACGAGTGGAGAGTCAACATGGCCCAACCTCTCATTCCCCTGATTGGTGGAGAGTTGACCAATCAGGCGGAGTGCACCTACATTACGTCAGAAAGGTGCAAATAAAAAATCCACCCGTATCAAATCCGTTGCAGCCCCGTTTTTAGAGATTTGGGTATGGAGGAAAAGAGGGAGGGTTGTGTTTTCTGACACTTGGTGAGTTCCCTGGAACACCGGGGACACATATGTATGTATGAAAGACATCACAAAGTGCATTTTGCATGATAGGTCCCCTTTAAGGAAACAAAACATTGATGTAAAGAATTAAAGAACAAAAACAGCTGTTAAAACATTATAATAATATAAAATCATGTGTTATAATGACCTGCGAGTCGATAAGCTGGAAGTTGAACTGATAATCCATGGAGGTTATTCATTTAAAGTATAAAACATGATATAGTAATGTGATATACTGACCTGCTAACAGATAAGGAGCCCGTATCTCCAGCTGGAAGTTGAACTGGTAATCCATGGAGTTGATCGCCTCCTCCTCCATCAGCGAGGCCAGGCAGAGAGGGGGGGGTCCGGACTGATCGGGAGGGCTGGAGGCACAGCTGGACCGCTCCCTCCTGAGTGACAAATATATTCAAATCATGATGAAACATATTGAGAGGAGTCATAAACATCCACACAAACATACAACATAAATAACAAGTACATATCTATTTGAAGAAACCCCCCAGTTAACGGGGAGAAACCCCCTAGTTAAGGGGGAGAAACCCCCTAGTTAACGGGGAGAAACCCCCCAGTTAAGGGGGAGAAACCCCCTAGTTAACGGGGAGAAACCCCCCAGTTAAGGGGGAGAAACCCCCTAGTTAAGGGGGAGAAACCCCCTAGTTAACGGGGAGAAACCCCCTAGTTAACGGGGAGAAACCCCCCAGTTAAGGGGGAGAAACCCCCTAGTTAACGGGGAGAAACCCCCCAGTTAACGGGGAGAAACCCCCCAGTTAACGGGGAGAAACCCCCTAGTTAACGAGGAGAAACCCCCCAGTTAACGGGGAGAAACCCCCCAGTTAACGGGGAGAAACCCCCCAGTTAACGGGGAGAAACCCCCTAGTTAACGGGGAGAAACTGAGCAGATCATAATCATATTTCTAAATGGGACATATGCCACACTAAATGGCTTGAATTTTACCTTTAGCAACAAAAAACAAGCTTCTCAAATGTAGCTCCGTCACATGTGTTGGCTTGGCCCAGGGACACAACATCACATGACCTGGCCCAGGGACACAACATCACATGACCTGGCCCAGGGACACAACATCACATGACCTGGCCCAGGGACACAACATCACATGACCTGGCCCAGGGACACAACATCACATGACCTGGCCCAGGGACACAACATCACATGACCTGGCCCAGGGACACAACATCACATGACCTGGCCCAGGGACACAACATCACATGACCTGGCCCAGGGACACAATATCACATGACCTGGCCCATGGACACAACATCACATGACCTGGCCCAGGGACACAACATCACATGACCTGGCCCATGGACACAACATCACATGACCTGGCCCAGGGACACAACATCACATGACCTGGCCCAGGGACACAACATCACATGACCTGGCCCAGGGACACAACATCACATGACCTGGCCCAGGGACACAACATCACATGACCTGGCCCAGGGACACAACATCACATGACCTGGCCCATGGACACAACATCACATGACCTGGCCCAGGGACACAACATCACATGACCTGGCCCAGGGACACAACATCACATGACCTGGCCCAGGGACACAACATCACATGACCTGGCCCAGGGACACAACATCACATGACCTGGCCCAGGGACACAACATCACATGACCTGGCCCAGGGACACAACATCACATGACCTTGCCCAGGGACACAACATCACATGACCTTGCCCAGGGACACAACATCACATGACCTTGCCCAGGGACACAACATCACATGACCTGGCCCAGGGACACAACATCACATGACCTGGCCCAGGGACACAACATCACATGACCTGGCCCAGGGACACAACATCACATGAGTAACATATTACACTACTTCGTTACTCTCTGCATAAAGTAACTCGTTACTTTACTCGCGGCCCGCCCCTCCCTGCAGGCAGATCACGCAGACTGCGGCGCACCTACAGTGTGAGCGCGCCACAGGTTTGCCTCTGCGAGACTCCACTTGCACCCCAATTACTATTGCAATAAGGAAGACATAACACAAGTCTTTCTTTTGATATGCTCTTTAATAAAATAGGCTGCCAGCCTACCACAACAAGCTAACAGTCTGTGAAACAACGTGAAGAGCATTTCAAGAGAAACACTGTAGTAACGGAACAAGTGGGCCATATCAATGTGATGTGACACTGGCAACACAAACAATACTTTACAAATAAATAGCCTGTATAAAACAACATCCTCACTCTGGGTTCGGGGTCCTTAGCTATTAGCTTCACCTGAGCATGTGTTCTTTGCAGGTGCTTGTTGAGGTTTGACGTGGTGTTTACAGCAGTGGATAACAGCTGCTGGCCTGGACACACTTTGCACCTCACCGTCACATTCCTGTCTATTCTTCGGACCAACTCAAAATAATGGCACACCTCCACCCCTCCAAAGTTATCGCTGACTCAGCCATGT
>CM062267.1:570637-573137 GCA_031216635.1 Dissostichus eleginoides | reverse complement strand
ATGAGAGGATCGTCTCTGCTGACAGGATGAGAGGATGGTCTCTCTGAGTGCTGACAGGATGAGAGGATGGTCTCTGAGTGCTGACAGGATGAGAGGATGGTCTCTCTGAGTGCTGACAGGATGAGAGGATGGTCTCTCTGAGTGCTGACAGGATGAGAGGATGGTCTCTGCTGACAGGATGAGAGGATCGTCTCTCTGAGTGCTGACAGGATGAGAGGATCGTCTCTGCTGACAGGATGAGAGGATGGTCTCTGAGTGCTGACAGGATGAGAGGATGGTCTCTCTGAGTGCTGACAGGATGAGGATGGTCTCTCTGAGTGCTGACAGGATGAGAGGATCGTCTCTGCTGACAGGATGAGAGGATCGTCTCTGCTGACAGGATGAGAGGATCGTCTCTGAGTGCTGACAGGATGAGAGGATGGTCTCTCTGAGTGCTGACAGGATGAGAGGATGGTCTCTCTGAGTGCTGACAGGATGAGAGGATCGTCTCTGCTGACAGGATGAGAGGATCGTCTCTGCTGAGGGCTGACAGGATGAGAGGATCGTCTCTCTGAGTGCTGACAGGATGAGAGGATGGTCTCTCTGAGTGCTGACAGGATGAGAGGATCGTCTCTCTGAGTGCTGACAGGATGAGAGGATCGTCTCTGCTGAGTGCTGACAGGATGAGAGGATCGTCTCTGCTGAGTGCTGACAGGATGAGAGGATCGTCTCTGCTGAGTGCTGACAGGATGAGAGGATGGTCTCTCTGAGTGCTGACAGGATGAGAGGATGGTCTCTCTGAGTGCTGACAGGATGAGAGGATGGTCTCTCTGAGTGCTGACAGGATGAGAGGATGGTCTCTCTGAGTGCTGACAGGATGAGAGGATGGTCTCTCTGAGTGCTGACAGGATGAGAGGATATTATATGAATGAATCGGTGCAAAGACGCTACAATCGATGCATCGCGAGTTCAACCCAAACCCCGATGTGCACTCTTTCAACCGGTGCACTCGCATCTTGAACGTTTATGCCGGTGCACCGATGCGAATCGGTGAATCTTAACATCCCTACTGTGCACACACACACACACACACACTCACAGAGGAAGATCCAACAGGTTGCATGAAAACCCAAGTGATACAGACCATAATTCAATCAATCTGTCTGACAACAACAACAATTCATCAATCTGTCTGACAACAACAACAATTCATCAATCTGTCTGACAACAACAACAATTCATCAATCTGTCTGACAACAACAACAATTCATCAATCTGTCTGACAACAACAACAATTCATCAATCTGTCTGACAACAACAACAATTCATCAATCTGTCTGACAACAACAACAATTCATCAATCTGTCTGACAACAACAACAGCAGAAACACATTTGAATGAATAACGAAAGATCTATGTGGTGCATCCGGTGGTTTCACACAGAGCAGCTGCAGCTCCATGTGAAGAAGCATCCGGTGGTTTCACACGGAGCAGCTGCAGCTCCATGTGAAGAAGCATCCGGTGGTTTCACACGGAGCAGCTGCAGCTCCATGTGAAGAAGCATCCGGTGGTTTCACAAGGAGCAGCTGCAGCTCCATGTGAAGAAGCATCCGGTGGTTTCACACAGAGCAGCTGCAGCTCCATGTGAAGAAGCATCCGTGGTTTCACACAGAGCAGCTGCAGCTCCATGTGAAGAAAGCTCCGGTGGTTTCACACAGAGCAGCTGCAGCTCCATGTAAAGAAGCATCAGGTGGTTTCACACAGAGCAGCTGCAGCTCCATGTGAAGAAGCATCAGGTGGTTTCACACAGAGCAGCTGCAGCTCCATGTAAAGAAGCATCAGGTGGTTTCACACAGAGCAGCTGCAGCTCCATGTGAAGAAGCATCCGGTGGTTTCACACACATCTCATCCATCGGAAATAAATCTAATAAATCTGAATGAAATCTCCTGAATCTGACCCTCCTCCTCCTCCTCCTCCTCCTCCTCTCCTCTCTCAGATATTATTATATCCGTCCTCCTCTACCTTTCATCAGCTGCAGCGAGGTCTCTGTGAGGAGCACACACACTCCTCCTCCTCCCTCTTCCTCTTCCTCCTCCTCCTCCTCTTCCAGTGAATCCCAGGTGGAGAAACTACAGCTTCAGCGACACAGAGGAAATCCATCCCAGCAACATGTGGCTGCAAACACTTTACCCTCCTCTTCCTCCTCCTCCTCCTCCTCTTCCTCCTCCTCTTCCTCCTGGGGATTCAGTTCATCCCCCTCTCTCTGCGGCTCCCCTTTAGAGCAGCTCATTAACTCTTGTGTGTGTGTGTGGTGTGTTGTGTGTGTGTGTGTGCGCATTATTTTATTGCCTGAAACTCAGCATCTGTCTCCAAATTGAATTCATTTGCAGCCAATAAACACCCACACACACACACACAAACACACACACACACAAACACACACACACACACACACACCCACACACACACACACACACACCCACACACACACCACACACCCACACACACACACACACACCC
>CM062267.1:540637-563137 GCA_031216635.1 Dissostichus eleginoides | reverse complement strand
AGCCAAGCTCCCCCTGGCTCCCCCCCATTTCGAACACTGCATATAAGTAAACATTACGTTTGAATTATTTAGTGAGCTGGTGTTATTTTTTTCAAACCGCATGTTGACGCCACGCGCTGTCCACCTACTTATTGATCCACTATCAGCGTCAGTGCATCCCGCTGCCAGTGTGCCTGTGCTGTGTGTCATTCACTCTCAACATGGATAAAAGTACAATAAGCATTCTTCAGGTGTAGGTAGATTCTCTATTCGGACATTATAGCCTATAGGTGCGACTGTCGGTCCGATATTGTAAAAAAAATGTATTCTCAAAATAATTTTCCGGGCCAAATATTATTGCTGGCGGGCCACCAATGGCCCGCGGCGGGCCGCCTGTTGCCGACCCATGCTATAGAGGCTATCTGATGCTATCCATGCTATCTGATGCTATCCATGCTATCTGATGCTATCCATGCTATCTGATGCTATCCATGCTATCTGATGCTATCCATGCTATCTGATGCTATCCATGCTATCTGATGCCATCCATGCTATAGATGCTATCCATGCTATAGAGGCTATCTGATGCTATCTGATGCTATAGATGCTATCTGATGCTATCTGAAGCTATAGATGCTATCTGATGCTATAGATGCTATCTAATGCTATAGATGCTATCTGATGCTATAGACGCTGTAGATGCTATCTGATGCTATTGATGCTATCTGATAATATAGATGCTATCCATGCTATAGATGCTCTCTGATGCTATAGATGCTCCCAGAATGCACTGCGGTTCCCAGTATAACGGTTGTTTCCAGAAACATTCCTCTGTTTGCATCGTGCTAATTATTGATCTATATATCATATTCCATTTACTTGTATACTTGTATGTACTTGTATATAAAGTCGGCCTGAAGCATCCTTTGTGCTCCAGTCGATCCTCTTAGTAAACACAGAGCAACATGTTATTAAAAGGTCTTCAACATGTTATTAAAAACACATATTTAATTGTTTGCTGGTGTTTCAGGGAATATTGAACCGCAGACGGATGTCTCTCTGGGCGGGGGTCCTCCTTCAGACCTGGCGGAGCAGTCTCTGCTCAACAAGCTGATCCGGAGTTCTCTGGTGAGGAACATGAACCAGGTGGAGGTTCTGCAGAGAGACCCCAGCTCCCCCCTGTTCTCTGTGAAGACCTTCGAGGAGCTGCGTCTGTGAGTGAGGGGGGGGAGGAGAGTAATATTTAGTATCTTCCAGTAGCAGGAAACTAATCTGTAGAGTTTACTTCAGTAGTTATTACAGTAGGTACTCAGTTACTCCTCTCTGTGTATATATGTTTCCTCCTGACAGGAAGCCAGAGCTGCTGCGAGGCGTTTACTGTCTCGGCTTCAACCGTCCGTCTCGCATCCAGGAGAACGCTCTGCCCATGATGCTGGCCCAGCCGTGAGTCTCTCTCTGATCAATAACATCATGTTTTTACTGTAATATCACTAACTGACTGACCCATGATGCTGGCCCAGCCGTGAGTCTGTGATCAATAACATGTTGTTACTGTAATATCACTAACTGACTGACCCATGATGCTGGCCCAGCCGTGAGTCTGTGATCAATAACATGTTATTACTGTAGTATCACTAACGTACCGACTGTAGTATCACTAACGTACCGACTGTAGTATCACTAACGTACCGACTGTAGTATCACTAACGTACCGACTGTAGTATCACTAACGTACTGACTGTAGTATCACTGACTGACTGACTGTGGTATCACTAACGTACCGACTGTAGTATCACTGACTGACTGTAATATCACTAACGTACCGACTGTAGTATCACTAACTGACTGACTGTGGTATCACTAACGTACCGACTGTAGTATCACTAACTGACTGACTGTGGTATCACTAACGTACCGACTGTAGTATCACTGACTGACTGTAATATCACTAACGTACCGACTGTAGTATCACTAACTGACTGACTGTGGTATCACTAACGTACCGACTGTAGTATCACTAACTGACTGACTGTGGTATCACTAACGTACCGACTGTAGTATCACTGACTGACTGTAATACACTAACGTACCGACTGTAGTATCACTAACTGACTGACTGTGTATCACTAACGTACCGACTGTAGTATCACTAACTGACTGACTGTGGTATCACTAACGTACCGACTGTAGTATCACTGACTGACTGTAATATCACTAACGTACTGACTGTAGTATCACTAACTGACTGACTGTAATATCACTAACGTACCGACTGTAATATCACTAACTGACTCACAGTAGTATCACTAACTGACTGACTGTGGTATCACTAACTGACTGACTGTAATATCACTAACTGACTGACTGTGGTATCACTAACTGACTGACTGTAGTATCACTAACGTACCGACTGTAGTATCACTAACTGACTGACTAGTATCACTAACGTACCGACTGTAGTATCACTAACTGACTCACAGTAGTATCACTAACTGACTGACTGTAATATCACTAACGTACCGACTGACTGTAATATCACTAACGTACCGACTGTAATATCACTAACTGACTGACTGTAGTATCACTAACGTACCGACTGTAGTATCACTAACTGACTCACAGTAGTATCACTAACTGACTGACTGTAATATCACTAACGTACTGACTGTAGTATCACTAACGTACTGACTGTAGTATCACTGACTGACTGACTGTAGTATCACTAACTGACTGACTGTGGTATCACTAACTGACTGACTGTGGTATCACTAACTGACTGACTGTGGTATCACTAACTGACTGACTGTGGTATCACTAACTGACTGACTGTGGTATCACTAACTGACTGACTGTAGTATCACTAACGTACCGACTGTAATATCACTAACTGACTGACTGTAGTATCACTAACGTACCGACTGTAGTATCACTAACTGACTGACTAGTATCACTAACTGACTGACTGTAATATCACTAACGTACCGACTGTAGTATCACTAACTGACTGACTGTAATATCACTAACGTACCGACTGTAGTATCAGTAACTGACTGACTAGTATCACTAACGTACCGACTGTAATATCACTAACTGACTGACTGTAGTATCACTAACGTACCGACCGTAGTATCACTAACTGACTGACTAGTATCACTAACTGACTGACTGTAGTATCACTAACGTACTGACTGTAATATCACTAACGTACCGACTGTAGTATCAGTAACTGACTGACTAGTATCACTAACGTACCGACTGTAATATCACTAACGTACCGACTGTAGTATGAGTAACTGACTGACTAGTATCACTAACGTACCGACTGTAGTATCACTAACGTACCGACTGTAGTATCACTAACGTACCGACTGTAGTATCACTAACTGACTGACAGTAGTATCACTAACTGACTGACAGTAGTATCACTAACGTACCGACTGTAGTATCACTAACGTACCGACTGTAATATCACTAACGTACCGACTGTAGTATCACTAACTGACTGACAGTAGTATCACTAACTGACTGACAGTAGTATCACTAACGTACCGACTGTAGTATCACTAACGTACCGACTGTAGTATCACTAACGTACTGACTGTAGTATCACTAACTGACTGACAGTAGTATCACTAACGTACCGACTGTAGTATCACTAACTGACTGACTGTAGTATCACTAACGTACCGACTGTAGTATCACTAACGTACCGACTGTAGTATCACTAACGTATCGACTGTAGTATCACTAACGTACCGACTGTAGTATCTGTCAGTCTGTGATCACTAACATCATGTTATTGATCACAGACTGACGTTAGTACCTTTCAGTCCTCAGAACCTCATCGCTCAGTCTCAGTCAGGAACAGGAAAGACTGCAGCGTTCTCTCTCGCCATGCTGAGCCACGTGAAGCCAGAGAACCACTGGACTCAGGTCAGTTCCATATATCTATATATATCTATATCACCAGAGAACCACTGGACTCAGGTCAGTTCCATATATCTATATATATCTATATCACCAGAGAACCACTGGACTCAGGTCAGTTCCATATATCTATATCACCAGAGAACCACTGGACTCAGGTCAGTTCCATATATCTATATCACCAGAGAGCCACTGGACTCAGGTCAGTTCCATATATCTATATATATATATATATATATATCTATATCACCAGAGAACCACTGGACTCAGGTCAGTTCCATATATCGATATATATACAGGCATGAAAATCACTCACCTTTCGGCGAAATTCGCCGTTTTGAAACCAAAATAGGTGACCTACGTGAATCGTGTAGATTCGATGAGAAAATATTTAAGGGGGGGGGGGGGTAGGTTCAGAGGCCGTAATGGTACGCACCGTTGGGTGACGAGTAGAAGACGAGACCCAATCACTGCCGCTGAGAGAGTCTCTCAGCGGCAGTGATTGGGTCTCGTCTTCCACGGTGCGTACCGTTACGGCCTCTGAACCAGCCCCAGAGATTCAGTGAACTGCGAACAGGTGCGCGTGCCAAAAGGGACCTGATCATTGGTTTACAAGCAGTTCGCTTCGCTCGTGCTGACCAGAGCGGGATCCAGACCACCATCAGAAGCTGAAAGCACGCCTGGCCTCGGCGATTCCGCACAGCATGAATCGCTCCCGACTCGGGGAGGTAGTGACGAATGTGTAATGTGAACACAGCAGGAGAGAACGCAACGTTAGACAGCTAGCACTAAAGCTCCGGTGGAAAATGATTAGCTAACGCTACCGTTAACGTTAGCCTAACATTAGCTAGATATCGTTACTAAAGTTAGATGCTAGCTTGTATAGCTTACGGTAAATCACAAAAAAGAAAAACTGGTTAATGTTAGTGCTACTTTCTAAAATCTCTACAACTCGTTTTTCCAGGACGTGTTGATGATTTTGAGGTGAGGGGACTGACAAGGCTGAAGGGTAAAGTGGTCCACCGTTCTATCAATAAGGCTAAACTAGAAGTTAGTGCTAACACTAATACAAACATTATTTTTGCAGAATGAGTGTGTTAGGGGAGAAGGATTCAGCCATTGTTAAACAGCTGGATGCTGGATTGAAATGCAGCTGGAACTGGTCGTGGCTAAAACTGGAAGGCAAGGTCTCAGTAAAAGAGCAAGAGGTGTCCTTTCATCTAGGAGATGTATTCATCAAAATCAACAGGCAGGGATTCGCCAGATGCATTCTCTGCCACAAAGAGATCAATTATGCTAACAAAGGCAGCCATGCTCTGCAGGCTCACTGCCAGACGGAAGTTCACAAGAAGAAGGTGCAGATGATAGCTTCCACTCATAGTGTTGCCAGCAGCTTCCTTCCAGCATCAGCTAGGGTGAATCCAGCAAGCCAGAGTCAAGCCAACCAGGGGTCAGAAACAATCAGGCAGCAGTGCCAGGGAAAGATCCCCGTACCAGTTATAAACCGCATAGCAAATGCAGAGGTAGGTGTAGGCCTGTTAGTCAGCACAGGCAGCATAGACAGAGTACACTAGCACTTTGAGATTGTTTTTTATTATAACAATAATAATAATAATAATCATTTATTTATTATTATTATTATTCACAATCAGCTGCGGTCACTGGCAGCATCATCACCTAAACATGGAATACACTAGCTTTACATTAATTACATAATTTGTGTTCTAGGCAATGGTCCTTGGAACCTTGGCGGAGCATTCCATCCCGTTTTCTAAGGCTCCTGGAAACCACTGTATTGTGTGTTTTAGGCTATCTTTGCCAATAAAATGTATTAAAATCTGAATTACATAACATTGTATTGGCTGTCAGTCATGATGGAAGAGTAGACAAGTTAAGTTACAGCATGTCCACCATCTGCATATGCATTAAGCCATTTGCATTAAGCCCTTACCACATTGTGCCTCTTATACTGTAAATGTTAGACCCAGTGACAGGCTGGCATGAAATGTCTTGCATAATACTTAGTAAGGAGGCCATAATATTTTTGACTCATGGCTGAAGTTAAGTTTCTCCAGCTCTCCCCAGGTTGGCAAAAAAATGCATCTCAAAATGCATCAGATTGATGCTTTAAAATATGGAATATTCAAAAATTTCTTCCGGGGGAGCATGCCCCCGGACCCCCCTAGAGGGATAATATCCTTCTCACCTTTTTCACCCCTGACCCGTTTTCATGCCTGATATATCACCAGAGAGCCACTGGACTCTGGTCAGTTCCATATATCTATATCACCAGAGAGCCACTGGACTCAGGTCAGTTCCATATATCTATATCACCAGAGAGCCACTGGACTCTGGTCAGTTCCATATATCTATATCACCAGAGAACCACTGGACTCAGGTCAGTTCCATATATCTATATCACCAGAGAGCCACTGGACTCAGGTCAGTTCCATATATCTATATCACCAGAGAGCCATGGACTCAGGTCAGTTCCATATATCTATATCACCAGAGAGCCACTGGACTCAGATCAGTTCCATATATCTATATCACCAGAGAGCCACTGGACTCAGGTCAGTTCCATATATCTATATCACCAGAGAACCACTGGACTCTGGTCAGTTCCATATATCTATATCACCAGAGAGCCACTGGACTCTGGTCAGTTCCATATATCTATATCACCAGAGAACCACTGGACTCAGGTCAGTTCCATATATCTATATCACCAGAGAGCCACTGGACTCAGGTCAGTTCCATATATCTATATCACCAGAGAGCCACTGGACTCAGGTCAGTTCCATATATCTATATCACCAGAGAGCCACTGGACTCAGATCAGTTCCATATATCTATATCACCAGAGAACCACTGGACTCAGGTCAGTTCCATATATCTATATCACCAGAGAGCCACTGGACTCAGGTCAGTTCCATATATCTATATCACCAGAGAGCCACTGGACTCAGGTCAGTTCCATATATATATCACCAGAGAGCCACTGGACTCAGATCAGTTCCATATATCTATATCACCAGAGAGACCACTGGACTCAGGTCAGTTCCATATATCTATACACCAGAGAGCCACTGACTCAGATCAGTTCCATATATCTATATCACCAGAGAGCCACTGGACTCAGGTCAGTTCCATATATCTATATCACCAGAGAGCCACTGGACTCAGGTCAGTTCCATATATCTATATCACCAGAGAACCACTGGACTCTGGTCAGTTCCATATATCTATATCACCAGAGAACCACTGGACTCAGATCAGTTCCATATCTCTATATCACCAGAGAACCACTGGACTCAGGTCAGTTCCATATATCTATATCACCAGAGAACCACTGGACTCTGGTCAGTTCCATATATCTATATCACCAGAGAGCCACTGGACTCAGGTCAGTTCCATATATCTATATCACCAGAGAACCACTGGACTCAGGTCAGTTCCATATATCTATATCACCAGAGAACCACTGGACTCAGATCAGTTCCATATATCTATATCACCAGAGAACCACTGGACTCTGGTCAGTTCCATATATCTATATAAGCAATAGCTCACGACAGGCCGTTGTATATGGTCATTATATCACAGCTAGGGGGCGTGGTTCAACCCCCTAGCTGTGATATAATGAGCATATATCACAGCTAAGGGGCGTGGTTCAACCCCCTAGCTGTGATATAATGAGCATATCTCACAGCTAGGGGGCGTGGTTCAACCCCTAGCTGTGATATACTGAGCATATATCACAGCTAAGGGGCGTGGTTCAACCCCTAGCTGTGATATACTGAGCATATATCACAGCTAAGGGGCGTGGTTCAACCCCCTAGCTGTGATATAATGAGCATATCTCACAGCTAGGGGGCGTGGTTCAACCCCCTAGCTGTGATATACTGAGCATATCTCACAGCTAGGGGGCGTGGTTCAACCCCCTAGCTGTGATATACTGAGCATATCTCACAGCTAGGGGCGTGGTTCAACCCCCTAGCTGTGATATACTGAGCATATATCACAGCTAAGGGGCGTGGTTCAACCCCCTAGCTGTGATATACTGAGCATATAACAGGGCGTGGTTCAACCCCTTAGCTGTGATATACTGAGCATATATCACAGCTAGGGGCGTGGTTCAACCCCTAGCTGTGATATACTGAGCATATATCACAGGGCGTGGTTCAACCCCTAGCTGTGATATACTAGATATATCACAGCTAAGGGGCGGGTTCAACCCCTTAGCTGTGATATACTGAGCATATATCACAGGGCGTGGGTCAACCCCCTAGCTGTGATATAATGAGCATATATCACAGGGCGTGGGTCAACCCCCTAGCTGTGATATAATGAGCATATCTCACAGGGCGTGGTTCAACCCCCTAGCTGTGATATACTGAGCATATCTCACAGGGCGTGGTTCAACCCCCTAGCTGTGATATAATGAGCATATCTCACAGGGCGTGGTTCAACCCCTTAGCTGTGATACACTGAGCATATATCACAGGGCGTGGTTCAACCCCTTAGCTGTGATATACTGAGCATATCTCACGGCCTGAAGTGAGCTATTGCTTTTATAAAACGGTTACCAAGTGTGGCAATATGAAAGAAGAACACACATCTTAATTTAAATAGTTTTTATTAGTAAATAATGATGTTCAAAATAAAATAGTCCCTCCGTTGCCTTCTGCACGAAACATAGTGCGAGGTGGTTGCTATGCAACAACACTAACAGCTAGCGAGCATATTAGACAGAGAGCGTTGATCCATTATTTGGCTATTTATTTACATTCATGTGTATGTTGCCGTTTATTGAGCAGCCTCTGAAAACCTGTCCAGCATCAGTAGCACGGCTCACGAGGTCACTTGTATAGGCTGAGGTTGTTCTAGGCTGTTGCTCGGCGTGGCGAGAATATGCTCCACTTTCTCCGGCCCCGAGATTCGGCTTCCAGCAGCTCTGGAGAGAGCTTTCGCACCTGTGGCCACTAACGTCATCATGTCTCTGCTTTGTTTCAAGACCCGCATCAGAAAGCTTTTGAATGGAGGTTCTTCTCCAGTTGGTCTACTGCTCTTCACGTTAGGGTGGAGCGGATCGATCCCAAAATATCGATACTTCCGATATTACGTTAACTTTCAAAATATCGATACTAGAGCCAATAGGATCGATCCTTCTATACTTTTTTTTTTTTCCTCTCCTCGAGGCTCGTGCATGCACCCCGCCTGAATGCCGATTATGAAGCTGACTGACAGCAGCAGCAGCAGCAGCAGCAGCAGCCAGCGACTCGCGAGTGCAACGCACGCACGCACGCACGCACGTACGTGCATGATGGCTGAGAGAAAGAGAGTGTTGTGTGGAGCTATTTCACATCTGTCAATGAGCACTTAGCGAGCTGTGATGTGTGCACGAAGGCAGGTTGCTGCTGAGGCCACTTTCTATTGTTAGTTTTCATGTTGCACAAAACGCTGCCTTTATTAATGGAAATGGATTCAGATGTAGTCTATGATGCATTCAGCTCAAAAAGCATGTCATGATGCAGCTCTCCCCTACATGAAAGTACATGAGACGCTTTTCATTTAAAAAAGCATCGGTATCGGTGAAAAGTGACTACAATTCTACCCGTGATATACGCTCATTATATCACGGCTAAGAACTTGATTTGACTCATTCGTTTTATATATATATATATCACCAGAGAACCACTGGACTACCACACCCCCCCCCCCCCCCCCCCCCCAGTGCCTTGCATCGCCCCACCTACGAGCTCTGTATATAATATATAAACACTATAATATAAAAAACTATATAATATATATATATATACATAATGTGATGTGTTCTACCCCCCCCCCCCCCCCCCCCCCCAGTGCCTGTGCATCGCCCCCACCTACGAGCTGGCTCTGCAGATCGGTCAGGTGATGGAGCAGATGGGGAAGTTCTGTCCTGAGGTCACGCTGACCTACGCTGTGAGGGGGAACCGCAGTGAGTACTAATATACATATAATATATATATACCTACGCTGTGAGGGGGAACCGCAGTGAGTACTAATATACATATATATATATATATACCTACGCTGTGAGGGGGAACCGCAGTGAGTACTAATATACATATATATATATATATCTATCTCTCTATCTCTCTATATATATATATATATATATATATATATATATACCTACGCTGTGAGGGGGAACCGCAGTGAGTACTAATATACAGATATATATATATATCTATCTCTCTATCTCTCTATATATATAATATAATATATATATATATATATATATACCTACGCTGTGAGGGGAACCGCAGTGAGTACTAATATACAGATATATATATACCTACGCTGTGAGGGGGAACCGCAGTGAGTACTAATATACATATATATATATACCTACGCTGTGAGGGGGAACCGCAGTGAGTACTAATATACAGATATATATATACCTACGCTGTGAGGGGGAACCGCAGTGAGTACTAATATACATATATATATACCTACGCTGTGAGGGGGAACCGCAGTGAGTACTAATATACAGATATATACCTACGCTGTGAGGGGGAACCGCAGTGAGTACTAATATACATATATATATATATATATATAATATATATATATATATATATATATATATATATATATATATATATATATATATACCTACGTTATAGACCGTTTTTTTCCCCGCAAACCATCCTTTCTTGAACTTTGATGCTATACAATTGTATTTTTTAACTATATTTAACCGGATGAAGGATTTTAGTCACGGACGTCTGGATCTTAAGTTATCAGAGCAACAAGCTGAGCTAGCTCGGTTAGCAGCGCCGAACTGCCCTGGAGAAACACATGAAACGACTTTATTCTGTGTTTTGACCTTTAATCACCGGTCCGTTTGCTTTGGAGATTTGATTGATTGGTGGTCTGCTGTGCATGCAGAGCCTGCATGTCACTCACTCAAGTACCCCATGACATGAGAGCCGCGCAAGTTTTCCTTTTGTAGCAAGCAGCAAATAATTGTAACATGACGTGTTTGAGTTCATTTGCCTACTTAGTATCGCAAGTCCTAAAAAAAAAAGAAAATTAAGAATTTTTTTTTTTTAAATCGTCACATCCTGCGATGTGAATATCGCGCATGCGCATATCGCGATTATCGTCACGACAAGATATATCGTGCAGCCCTAATCTATACCTACGCTGTGAGGGGGAATCGCAGTGAGTACTAACATATACATGTATACCTACGCTATCTCTCTCTCTGTCGCCCCCCAGAGGAGAGGGGCGTGCGCCTGCAGTAGCACGTGGTCATCTGGACCCTCAGGTGTATTAATATATATAATATCTCTCTGTCGCCCCCCAGTGGAGAGGGGCGTGCGCCTGCAGTAGCACGTGGTCATCTGGACCCTCAGGTGTATTAAATATATAATATCTCTATCGCCCCCAGTGGAGAGGGGCGTGCGCCTGCAGTAGCACGTGGTCATCAGGACCCCAGGTGTATTAATATATAATATCTCTCTGTCGCCCCCCAGTGGAGAGGGGCGTGCGCCTGCAGCAGCATGTGGTCATCAGGACCCTAAGGTGTATTAATATATATATAATATCTCTCTCTATCGCCCCCAGTGGAGAGGGGCGTGCGCCTGCAGTAGCACGTGGTCATCTGGACCTCAGGTGTATTAATATATATAATATCTCTCTGTCGCCCCCCAGTGGAGAGGGGCGTGCGCCTGCAGTAGCACGTGGTCATCTGGACCCTCAGGTGTATTAATATATATATAATATCTCTCTCTATCGCCCCCCAGTGGAGAGGGGCGTGCGCCTGCAGTAGCACGTGGTCATCTGGACCCTCAGGTGTATTAATATATATAATATCTCTGTCGCCCCCCAGTGGAGAGGGGCGTGCGCCTGCAGTAGCACGTGGTCATCTGGACCCTCAGGTGTATTAATATATATAATATCTCTATCGCCCCCCAGTGGAGAGGGGCGTGCGCCTGCAGTAGCACGTGGTCATCAGGACCCTCAGGTGTATTAATATATATAATATCTCTCTGTCGCCCCCCAGTGGAGAGGGGCGTGCGCCTGCAGCAGCATGTGGTCATCAGGACCCTAAGGTGTATTAATATATATATAATATCTCTCTCTATCGCCCCCCAGTGGAGAGGGGCGTGCGCCTGCAGTAGCACGTGGTCATCTGGACCCTCAGGTGTATTAATATATATAATATCTCTCTGTCGCCCCCCAGTGGAGAGGGGCGTGCGCCTGCAGTAGCACGTGGTCATCTGGACCCTCAGGTGTATTAATATATATAATATCTCTATCGCCCCCCAGTGGAGAGGGGCGTGCGCCTGCAGCAGCATGTGGTCATCGGGACCCTCAGGTGTATTAATATATATAATATCTCTATCGCCCCCCAGTGGAGAGGGGCGTGCGCCTGCAGCAGCATGTGGTCATCAGGACCCTAAGGTGTATTAATATATATATATAATATCTCTATCGCCCCCCAGTGGAGAGGGGGGTGCGCCTGCAGCAGCACGTGGTCATCGGGACCCCCGGCACCCTGCTGGACTGGTGCAGTAAATACAGAATCATCGATCCCAAACTCATCTCCATGTTCGTGTTGGACGAGGCGGACGTGATGATCGCAACGCAGGGCCATCGAGACCAGAGCATCAGGATACACAGGTTAGAGTTTATATTATTATTATTTTCTCCTGGGGGGTTGTTGATTATTGAATGTATTTGTAATGTCTTGCTCCTGCAGGCTGCTCCCAAAGGAGTGCAGATGCTGCTGTTCTCGGCCACCTTCGAGGACTCGGTGTGGGGCTTTGCAGAGAAAGTAGTCCCTGATCCAAACATCATCCGCTGAGGAGAGAGGAGGAGACGCTGGACACCATCAAGCAGTTCTACATCTGCAGAGAGGAGGAGGAAAAGTTCTCTGCTCTGTGCGACCTGTACGGAGGGCTGACCGTCGCTCAGGCCATGATCTTCTGCCGTGTAAGATCAATAACAACTAATCAATACTTTATCTAACTTCATGCTGTACCTACTGAGGGCTGACCGTCGCTCAGGCCATGATCTTCTGCCACGTAAGTTTAAGATAAGATCAGGGGCGGACTGGCCATCTGGAGAATCACAGAACGGCCGGTCGTCAAGGGCGGTGCCGGCTCGGTTCGCTGACGGCCGGCACCGCCCTTCATTTTCTACGCTTATAAACGGCATCATTGAAGTTAAACTGACAGGCGACAGAGGTCCACCGTTTCCCTGCAGCGAGGCACCCCCCGTTGACAGTTCACTAGCTCCCCCCGTTGACAGTTCACTAGCTCCCCCCGTTGACAATTCACTAGCTCCCCCCGTTGACAGTTCGCTAGCTCCCCCCGTTGACAGTTCGCTAGCTCCCCCCGTTGACAGTTCGCTAGCTCCCCCCGTTGACAGTTCGCTAGCTCCCCCCGTTGACAGTTCGCTAGCTCCCCCTGTTGACAGTTCACTAGCTCCCCTCACTAGCTCCCCTCGCTAGCTCCCCCTGTTGACAGTTCGCTAGCTCCCCCTGTTGACAGTTCACTAGCTCCCCTCACTAGCTCCCCTCACTAGCTCCCCCTGTTGACAGTTCACTAGCTCCCCTCACTAGCTCCCCCCCGTTGACAGTTCACTAGCTCCCCTCACTAGCTCCCCTCACTAGCTCCCCCTGTTGACAGTTCACTAGCTCCCCTCACTAGCTCCCCCCGTTGACAGTTCACTAGCTCCCCTCACTAGCTCCCCCCGTTGACAGTTCACTAGCTCCCCTCACTAGCTCCCCCTGTTGACAGTTCACTAGCTCCCCCTGTTGACAGTTCGCTAGCTCCCCCTGTTGACAGTTCACTAGCTCCCCCTGTTGACAGTTCACTAGCTCCCCTCACTAGCTCCCCCTGTTGACAGTTCGCTAGCTCCCCCTGTTGACAGTTCAGTATTTTGAACTGTTCACGTGGGCTGGGTGAGATTCCAGGGCTGATTTTTAGTCCCAGTCAGCCCCTGGATCAGATGGACCTTTATTTATCCTCTTGGGGAAATGCAGGCGTCTATAGAGCGGTGCAGTGACGTGCCCTAAAACCCGGAAGTAAGCTCCTTCCTGTTCCCTGGTCTCAGAGCCAATGGGATCTCTCCATAGGATTTTGGAAAATAGCTGTAAATAAGGTCCGTGGTTGAGACACATTGAAGAGACGGATCACGTTTTGTTCAGGATAATCTCCACATGTCTACCCTACTTTTATAATGTAAATAAAGGAACTACAGCCGAGTCCAGCAGCACGACTTCAACGTCACGCCAACTTCAGATCCATATTCAAACACACAGATTCTAAATGGAACGAGTTGAAGCGTTTGTTTGAACACTTTGCAGGAGGCAGGTACTTGCTCTCAAGCAGAACAGGGCAAACTAACTTAGAGGAGTGTTCACGTGTTCGGCGTAATGACGTACAACGGCCTCCACGACTTCTGTAGTCCTATTCAGCCACTTGGTAACAACCATCGTTTCTCAGACACCTCAACTCTTCAGAAATCACCAGTGGGGTCACTGCTGATGGATCTAATGTCCTAGAACAAAACGTGATCCGTCTCTTTGTCTCAACCACAGACCTTAGTTCAGATAGTTTGCTCTGATACCCTCTGGAGGGATCCCATTGGCTCTGAGACCAGGGAACAGGAAGTGGTGAAATGCTGACTCACTTCCTGGTTCTAGGACTCATTCCTGCACCTCTCTATAGCAGCAACAGTCAGTTAAAAACAGGATTCACACAGGGTGAAAATAAAGATAGAATACAAATGAAAATGATAATACAGCAAAGATAACGTGATAAAGTGACTTTTGAAACAAGATGTCACAGTACAGAGTTGAGTCTGAACATGTGAATAATAATGAATCCTGTATCTACGGACCTCCTCTGATCTATTCATGATGTTAAGATACGGACAATCACAACTTTCACTTCATAGGAATTATTACTTTTTTTGTCCAAACTCAAAATGATGACTTTTTTCCTCAGAATCTTGATTTGATATTTAATGAGTTGGTTAACGCCGACCTCCATCTTTGATCTGGGAACTGAAAATGATCTGGACTTGTTGTCTCTCTGCCTTGACGTGTTGTTCTGCATTTCTACGGTAACGTTGTGTTTTGTGAGCGTGCTGTTCTGTGTCATCGGTCCAGTTTATACTCACTTCATATGTTAAAGGCTCTAGCTTGTGTTGTCAGAATGATGCTCATGCTGTCTGTGTGTGGAGACAATCAATCAATCAATCAATCAGATCTGCATCTAATATAAGGGTTAGGGTTAGTTTAACGGGAGATATTAACAATAAGTGTTGTGTGTGTGTGTATCTCTGTGTGTGTCTGTCTGTGTGTCTGTGTCTCTCTGTCTGTGTCTGTCTGTGTGTCTCTCTGTGTGTGTGTTTGTGTCTCTCTGTCTGTCTGTGTGTCTCTGTCTGTGTCTGTCTGTGTGTGTCTCTGTCTGTCTGTGTGTGTCTCTGTCTGTCTGTGTGTCTCTGTGTGTGTATCTCTGTTTGCGTGTGTCTCTGTGTCTCTGTCTGTGTCTGTCTGTGTGTCTCTCTGTGTGTGTGTGTCTCTCTGTCTGTGTGTGTCTCTGTCTGTCTGTGTGTCTCTGTGTGTGTGTATCTCTGTGCGTGTGTCTGTGTGTTTGTGTCTCTCTGTCTGTGTCTGTCTGTGTGTCTGTGTCTCTGTCTGTCTGTGTGTCTCTCTGTGTGTGTGTCTGTGTGTTGTGTCTGTCTGTGTGTCTCTGTCTGTGTCTGTCTGTGTGTCTCTCTGTGTGTCTGTGTGTCTCTCTGTGTGTCTCTCTGTGTGTGTGTCTCTCTGTCTGTGTGTGTCTCTGTGTGTGTCTCTGTCTGTCTGTGTATCTCTTTGCGTGTGTCTCTGTGTGTCTCTGTCTGTGTCTGTCTGTGTGTCTCTCTGTGTGTGTGTGTCTCTCTGTCTGTGTGTGTCTCTGTCTGTCTGTGTGTCTCTGTGTGTGTGTGTGTCTCTGTCTGTGTGTATCTCTGTGCGTGTCTCTGTGGGTGTGTGTTTGTGTCTCTCTGTCTGTCTGCCTGTGTGTCTCTGTCTGTCTGTGTCTCTGTCTGTGTGTTTCTCTGTGTGTGTCTCTGTCTGTCTCTGTGTGTGTGTGTGTCTCTGTGTGTGTGTGTGTGTGTGTGTGTGTGTGTGTCTCTGTGTCTCTCTCTGTGTGTGTGTGTGTGTGTGTGTGTGTGTCTCTCTGTGTCTGTCTGTGTGTCTCTCTGTGTGTTTGTGTCTCTGTGTCTGTCTGTGTGTGTGTCTGTGTGTCTCTGTCTGTGTCTCTCTATCTGTGTGTGTCTCTGTCTGTCTGTGTGTGTCTCTCTTGTCTCTCTCTGTGTGTGTGTCTCTCTGTGTGCGTGTGTGTCTCTCTTGTCTCTCTGTGTGTGTGTGTGTCTCTCTTGTCTCTCTCTGTGTGTGTGTCTCTCCGTGCGTGTGTGTCTCTGTGTGTGTCTCTCTTGTCTCTCTGTGTGTGTGTCTCTCTGTGTGCGTGTGTGTCTCTCTCTGTGTGTGTGTCTCTCCGTGCGTGTGTGTCTCTGTGTGTGTCTCTCTTGTCTCTCTGTGTGTGTGTCTCTCCGTGCGTGTGTGTCTCTCTTGTCTCTGTGTGTGTGTGTCTCTGTGTGCGTGTGTGTGTGTGTAGACCCGCAGGACGGCCTCCTGGCTGGCAGGGCGCCTGACGGAGGAGGGTCACCAGGTGGCGCTGCTGAGCGGAGAGCTGACGGTGGAGCAGAGAGCGGACGTCATCCAGCGCTTCAGGACCGGCAAGGAGAAGGTTCTGGTGACGACTAACGTGTGCTCCAGAGGTCAGAGGTCATCTCTATATATCATATCAGAGGTCAGGGTTTATATCCACAGTATCAGTTATTCATATCCCTTCTTCTCTCTCAGGTATAGACGTGGAGCAGGTGACCCTGGTGGTGAACTTCGACCTCCCGGTGGACATGGAGGGTAACGCAGACAACGAGACGTATCTCCACCGGATCGGACGCACCGGGCGTTTCGGGCGCCGAGGCTTCGCCGTCAACATGGTGGACAGCGAGCGCAGCATGGAGCTCATCCGGCAGATCGAGAGGCATTTCAGTACGTCATCAATATTACATACACACAACTAACTAATCAGGTCCATCTCCAGGTGGGTTCACACGTACGAGGAATTTGACTCGAAGTACATGTGAACCCACCTGGAGATGGACCTGGTTCTGATCATCAGACTGCTAAACACCTGATAACCCTGTGTCTCCTCAGACCGCAGCATCAGCCGGCTGGACCCGGGGAACCTGCAGGAGATGGAGCTGCTCATCAGCTGATCAGCTCTTACAGCTCTTGTGTGTGTTATAGTGTCACTTTGAGTTGTGTTCAGGCTCCTTGTTTACCTGTTGTTTGCAGATGCATGTTGTGTTTTTATTTACCTTCAGGTGTAATGTGATGTTCAGATGATGAGTCTGTGTTCCTCTGGATCTGGAGCTGTTCTCTTTCTGTGAGAGTGAATAAATCCTGCTGTTGCCCTACAACAACAACCACCGTGTGTTTCCTGAAACCTTGTGAGCTACTGTCAGACTCTGACTTCTCTCAGGATTCTGAGTCTGAGCTACCAGGGGCCGTGGTGGTTAACCAGTCTGTTAGAAAGTCACAATATTGACTTTTGTCTCAGGATGTTTTTAGAATTCTGACTTTTCTCAGATTTTATTTTTTTCTCAGATTTAAATTTTTGGAGAATTTATCATTTTCTCAGAAATCGGAAAGAGTAAGGATTTTGACTTTTTTCCTCAGAACCAAAAAAAATGTAGATCCGTTACTTTGAATAAATACTCAGAGGTTCGGGGCCACAGGTAAAACAGAGCTCGGACCTCAACTTCATGAGTTCTCCTCAGCTCTGAACAAAGCATTCAATTTGGCCAAAAAGTCAGAATTACTTTATTTTCTTGGTCCTTTTTTCAGAATTGATATTTTTCTCAGAATTCAGACTTTTCTCTGAGAACTCAAGAAAGTTAGTTCAGGAAGTGGAGGAGAGGGTTTTGAGAAAAATGGTCAAATCAATTCCTACATTTCCTGAAATCTTCTTGAAAAATGACCTGCTGAATCTACCCTGAGACACACACACACACACACACACACACACACACACACACACACACACACAGTGAGAGACCCTCAGCAGGCTGTGGAGGTGCTGGGGGAGGTCTTCACTATCACTGAGGAGCTGTACTCCAAAAATGACCTGCTGAATCTACCCTGATACACACACTGAGACACTAACACACACACTGAGACACACACACAGAGACACTAACACACACACTGAGACACACACACAGAGACACTAACAGTGAGACACACTGAGAGACACTAACACTGAGAGACACTAACACACACACTGAGACACTAACACACACACTGAGACACTAATGGCGCGTTTCCACTACAGCGCGGAGCCCGGTTTAAGAGGGCTGTGACGTCAGCGGCCCGACTTTGGTTGCGTTTCCACTTGGCCTAGTACCGGCCGGCGGGTCCTAATTCACAGTTTTTCTGGCCTCATAAAATCGTGGTTCTAGGGCCAGGAACAACCAGGCTGAGTTGTGACGTCAACACTCTCGACTGCTGATTGGTCAGAGAGAATCGTCACAATCGGCGCGCGAGATAATCCCTGGCGTCGCATATATATATAGCGAGGCTTGCAGCATTTTTATAAACAGCATTTTTGTCAACAGAGGAGCTAAAATGGCAAAGAAAAGCACGCCGTGGTTGGTCGAGGAAGTGACGACGTTCCTACATTACATTGCAGATGATAAGATCCAGCGGGAGCTCGACGGGACAACTCGCAATATTAAAGTATTTCAGGAGGTCTCTACACAGATGTCCACAAGCGGCTACTCGAGGACTGTCGTGCAGTGTAGGGAAATACTCAAAAAGATGAAGAGTGAATATCGCTTGGTCAAAGATAATAACAACACGAGTGGTGCCAGTAGGAAAAACTGGAAGTGGTTTGAGCTAATGGACACCATTTACGGCCATAGACCGGCTAGCGTTGGGAGGGATGGAGGCCTGGACTCTGCAACGGCGTTACTGGAGTCTCTGCATGGTACGTTTTTTCTAACGCTCTGTTATTTGCTTGAAAGCGTTGTGTCCCTATCTGTTCTAAAGCTCACTTCTAACAAATAAGTCGTCACGGCAGTTTTAAGCAGCGTGACTCCGCCCGACAAAAAGCCGATCGCTCCGCCTACACTGCGTTACTATAGTTACTGCCCCAGTTCCTAAACTGTAATGGAAACGCGCCATCAAGTGAGCTGGTCCTAACGAGGCCGAGCGAGGCCGAGCGAGGCCGGGCTCCGCGCTGTAGTGGAAACGCGCCACAAGAGACACTAACACACACACAGACACAACACACAGACAGAGACACAACACACAGACACTATCACACAGAGACACACACTGAGACACTAACACATACACACAGACACACAGAGACACTAACACACACACACACACACTGAGAGACACTAACACATACACACTCTGAGAGACACTAACACACACACAGAGACACAACACACAGACACTATCACACAGAGACACACACTGAGAGACACTAACACAGAGACAAACACAGAGACACTAACACAGAGACACACACTGAGACACTAACACATACACACAGAGACACAACACACAGACACTATCACACAGACACACACTGAGAGACACTAACACAGAGACAAACACAGAGACACTAACACAGAGACACACACTGAGACACTAACACATACACACAGACACACAGAGACACTAACACACACACAGAGACACAACACACAGACACTATCACACAGACACACACTGAGACACTAACACAGAGACACACACTGAGAGACACTAACACACACACACACTGAGAGACACTAACACATACACACACTGAGAGACACTAACACAGACACACACTGAGAGACACTAACACAGAGACACACACTGAGAGACACTAACACAGAGACACACTGAGAGACACTAACACAGAGACACACTGAGAGACACTAACACAGAGACACACTGAGAGACACACTGAGAGACACTAACAGAGACACAGTGAGAGACACTAACACAGAGACACACACTGAGAGACACTAACACAGAGACACACTGAGAGACACTAACACAGAGACACACTGAGAGACACTAACACAGACACACTGAGAGACACTAACACAGAGACACACACTGAGAGACACTAACAGAGACACACACTGAGAGACACTAACACACACACAGACACAACACACAGACACTATCACACAGACACACACTGAGAGACACTAACACAGAGACAAACACAGAGACACTAACACAGAGACAAACACAGAGACACTAACACAGAGACACACACTGAGACACTAACACATACACACAGACACACAGAGACACTAACACACACACACACTGAGAGACACTAACACACACACAGAGACACAACACACAGACACACACTGAGAGACACTAACACACACACACACACTGAGAGACACTAACACATACACACACTGAGAGACACTAACACAGAGACACACACTGAGAGACACTAACAGAGACACACACTGAGAGACACTAACACAGAGACACACACTGAGAGACACTAACACACACACTGAGAGACACTAACACATACACACACTGAGACACTAACACAGAGACACACACTGAGAGACACTAACACAGAGACACACACTGAGAGACACTAACACATACACACACTGAGAGACACTAACACAGAGACACACACTGAGAGACACTAACACAGAGACACACACTGAGAGACACTAACACAGAGACACACTGAGAGACACTAACACATACACACACTGAGAGACACTAACACAGAGACACACTGAGAGACACTAACACAGAGACACACACTGAGAGACACTAACACAGAGACACACACTGAGAGACACTAACACAGAGACACACTGAGAGACACTAACACAGAGACACACACTGAGAGACACTAACACAGAGACACACACTGAGAGCACACTGAGAGACACTAACACAGAGACACACTGAGAGACACTAACACAGAGAAACACTGAGAGACACTAACACAGAGACACACACTGAGAGACACTAACACAGAGACACACACTGAGACACTAACACAGAGACACACTGAGAGACACTAACACAGACCCACACTGAGAGACACTAACACAGAGACACACTGAGAGACACTAACACAGACCCACACTGAGAGACACTAACACAGAGACACACTGAGAGACACTAAGAGACACTAACACACACAGAGACACACACTGAGAGACACTAACACAGAGACACACTAAGAGACACTAACACAGAGACACACTGAGAGACACTAACACAGAGACACACTGAGAGACACTAACACAGAGACACACACTGAGAGACACTAACACAGAGACACACTGAGAGACACTAACACAGAGACACACTGAGAGACACTAACACAGAGACACACTGAGAGACACTAACACAGAGACACACTGAGAGACACTAACACACACTGAGAGACACTAACAGAGACACACTGAGAGACACTAACAGAGACACACACTGAGAGACACTAACAGAGACACACTGAGACACTAACAGAGACACACACTGAGAGACACTAACACAGAGACACACACTGAGAGACACTAACACAGAGACACACACTGAGAGACACTAACACACACACACTGAGAGACACTAACACAGAGACACACTGAGACACTAACACAGAGACACACTGAGAGACACTAACACAGAGACACTAACACAGACACACCCTGAGAGACACTAACACAGACACACTGAGAGACACTAACACAGAGACACACACTGAGAGACACTAACACAGAGACACACACTGAGAGACACTAACACAGAGACACACACTGAGAGACACTAACACAGACACACACTGAGAGACACTAACACAGAGACACACAGAGACACTAACACACACACACACACACACACACTGAGAGACACTGAAAGACACACACACAGAGACACACTGAAAGACACTAACACTGAGAGACACTAACACAGAGACACACTGAGAGACACTAACACACACAGAGACACTAACACAGAGACACACACTGAGAGACACTAACACAGACACACACTGAGAGACACTAACACAGACACACACTGAGAGACACTAACACAGACACACACTGAGAGACACTAACACAGACACACACTGAGAGACACTAACACAGAGACACAATGAGAGACACTAACAGAGACACACACTGAGAGACACTAACACAGAGACACACTGAGAGACACTAACACAGAGACACACTGAGAGACACAAACACAGAGACACACTGAGAGACACTAACACAGACACACTGAGAGACACTAACACAGACACACACTGAGAGACACTAACACAGACACACACTGAGAGACACTAACAGACACACACACACACACACTGAGAGACAAACTGAGACACTAACACACACACACACACAGACACACACGGAGAGACACACTGAGAGACACTAACACACACACACACACACACAGACACACACACA
>CM062267.1:518081-539637 GCA_031216635.1 Dissostichus eleginoides | reverse complement strand
TCCCTGTCTCAATGCATTGTTGAGATACAGAACTCTACACTTCAAATACCCGAGACAATGCAGTTATGTATTTGAAATGTCTCCCATATGCCAAGGATACATGCACGTGACTTTGGGTGAGTCACCGGTAAGGCACCCTCACTCAATGCACCAACTTTCATGCAAATCAGAGCAACTGCAATTATGAGCTGTTCGTCAGTCCTCAAATCAATATAGTCAGCATCTCTCTTCCTCCAAACACGGCGTCTCGAGTTGATGCCATGGATCGCGATTTTGGTCTCATCTGACCACATCATCTTCTCCCAAGCCTTCTCTGAATCATGCAGATGTTCATTGTCAAACTTCAGACGGGCCTCTCATGTCTTCCTGACCAGGGGCCTTCAGGCGCTGCAGGATTTGATCCATTATGGTGCAGTGTGTTACCAATTGTTCTTGTTGACTGTGGTCCCAGCTGCCTTGAGATCATTAACAAGTTTCTCCTGTGTAGTTGTTGGCTGATACCTCATCTTTCTCATGATCATCAGTACCCCACGGGCCAGATCTTGTGTGGAGCCCCAGACCGAGGGGGATTGATGGTCACTTTGTGTTGCTTCTATTTCTGAAAAATTGGACCAACAGTTGTCTCGTTCTCAGCAAGCTACTTTCTGATGGTCTTTTAGCCAATTCCAGCCTGGTGCAGGTCTACAATCTCGTCCCTGAGGCTCTTTAGTCTTGCCCATGTTGGAGAGGTTGGAATCTGATTGATTGATTGATTGATTCTGTGGACAGGTGTCTTTTATACAGGTAACAAGTTGATATTATGAGAACTTTCTTAAAGGAAGAGGACTTATGTAACTGGTCTGTGGGAGCCAGAATTCTTGTTTGTTGCAAAGGGATCAAATACTTTTTCACAAAATGAAATGCAAATTAATGTATATCTTTTATATGATGTACATTTCTGAATATTCTTTTAGATATTCTGTCTCATTAGTTATTAAAATTATAGACGTTATATGTTAATTTCTTTGTAGGTGGGTAAACTTACAAAATCAAAAAGGGATCGAATAATTATTTCCTCCACTGTATTCCTGTAGTGCAAAGTTCCTGCTGACGCACAGGACCACCAGCCTGTTTCCCTGTCCTCCTTTACCCTGAGTGTGTCTCTGTGTGGACAGACATAATGTGAGCTAATGCTTCATGATTCCTCCACAGAGGGGACCAGGAGAGCTCGGAGGTTCCCGGTGGTCAGTCTGCCCAGCAGCATCAGACACAGCTGGACTCCATATTTACGGTGTGTACATGTACTACAGATACTTTCCCTCTCTTCTGTTCACAGTCATCTCCATGCTGCACTTTTAGAGAGTGTCAGTCTGTCCGGATCTGATGTTTGGATCCATGGTTTATAGTTTGTGTCGTTCATGTGATGTTCCAGCTGCTGGAGGACCACATCGTCACTTTTGTGAAGAGCGAGCTGAAGAAGATCCAGAAGGCTCTGAGTTCAGATTACCCAGAAGGCTTAGAGAGTCAGAGTGAGGATGAGGAGGTGTTGGAGGCTGAGGATGAAGAGCAGAGGAGGAGCAGAGAGGCATTTCTGAACATCACACTGCACTTCCTGAGGAGCATGAAGCAGGAGGAGCTGGCTGACCGTCTGCAGAGCAGTAAGAGGGTTTCTATAGAGATTTAACAATCTGGATAAATGTCCTCTACTGATGTCTCAAGAGACCAACATATATCCATGTTTTATCAGAGAACCAGAGTTACAGTGGACCTAGATCTTTTGTGTGTGTTCTTTCAGGAACCTTGCTGGAGTGTCAGCGTAAACTTAAATCCACCCTGAAGGAGAAGTTCCAGTGTGTGTTTGAGGGCATTGCTAAAGCAGGAAACCAAACCCTTTTGAACCAGATCTACACAGAGCTCTACATCACAGAGGGGGGCTGCAGAGGTCAATGATGAACATGAGGTCAGACAGATTGAAACAGCATCCAGGAAACCAGAGACCAGAAACAACCATCAGACAAGAAGACCTCTTTAAAGCCTCACCTGGAAGAGATGCACCAATCAGAGCAGTGATGACAAAGGGAGTGGCTGGTATTGGGAAAACAGTCTTAACACAGAAGTTCACTCTGGACTGGGCTGAAGGCAAAGCCAACCAGGACATCCAGTTCACATTTCCATTCACCTTCAGAGAGCTGAATGTGGTGAGAGAGAACAAGTACAGCTTGGTGGAACTTGTTCATCACTTCTTCACTGAAACCAGAGACGCAGGAATCTGCAGGTTTGATCAGTTCCCGGTTGTGTTCATCTTTGACGGTCTGGATGAGTGTCGACTTCCTCTGGAATTCCTCAACACTGAGATCCTGACTGATGTCACAGAGTCCACCTCAGTGGATGTGCTGCTGACAAACCTCATCAGGGGGAAGCTGCTTCCCTCTGCTCGCCTCTGGATAACCACACGACCTGCAGCAGCCAATCAGATCCCTCCTGAGTGTGTGGACATGGTGACAGAGGTCCGAGGGTTCACTGACCCACAGAAGGAGGAGTACTTCAGGAAGAGATTCAGAGATCAGGAGCAGGCCGGCACCATCATCTCCCACATCAAGACCTCACGAAGCCTCCACATCATGTGCCACATCCCAGTCTTCTGCTGGATCTCTGCTACAGTTCTGGAGGAGGTGTTGAAAACCAGAGAGGGAGGAGAGCTGCCCAAGACCCTGACTGAGATGTACATCCACTTCCTGGTGGTTCAGTCCAAAGTGAAGAACATCAAGTATGATGGAGGAGCTGAGACAGATCCACACTGGAGTCCAGAGAGCAGGAAGATGATGGAGTCTCTGGGAAAACTGGCTTTTGAGCAGCTGCAGAAAGGCAACCTGATCTTCTATGAGTCCGACCTGACAGAGTGTGGCATCGATATCAGAGCAGCCTCAGTGTACTCAGGAGTGTTCACACAGGTCTTTAGAGAGGAGAGAGGACTGTACCAGGACAAGGTGTTCTGCTTCGTCCATCTGAGCGTTCAGGAGTTTCTGGCTGCTCTTCATGTCCATCTGACCTTCATCAACTCTGGAGTCAACCTGCTGGCAGAAGAACCAACAACCTCCAAAGCTAAAGTCAACCTAAACTAACACATCTCTACCAGAGTGCTGTGGACACGGCCTTACAGAGTCCAAACGGACACCTCGACTTGTTCCTTCGCTTCCTCCTGGGTCTTTCACTGGAGACCAATCAGAAACTCCTACATGGCCTGCTGACACAGACAGGAAGAGGCTCAGAGATCAATCAGGAAACAGTCCAGTACATCAAGAAGAAGATAGAAGAGGATCTGTCTGCAGAGAAAAGTATCAACCTGTTCCACTGTCTGAATGAACTGAATGATCGTTCTCTAGTGAAGCAGATCCAGCAGTCCCTGAGATCAGGAAGTCTCTCCAGAGAGAATCTGTCTCCTGCTCAGTGGTCAGCTCTGGTCTTCATCTTACTGTCATCACAAGAAGATCTGGACGTGTTTGACCTGCAGAAATACTCTGCTTCAGAGGAGGCTCTTCTGAGGCTGCTGCCAGTGGTCAAAGCCTCCAACAAAGCTCTGTAAGTTCAGAGATCATTTAATTTAGTGAATCAGTTATTAATACAATGCTTTCTTCTGAATAACGGTTGTCCTTTCAGGCTGAGTGGCTGTAACCTGTCAGAGAGAAGCTGTGAAGCTCTGTCCTCAGTCCTCAGCTCCCAGTCCTCTAGTCTGAGAGAGCTGGACCTGAGTAACAACGACCTGCAGGATTCAGGATTGAAGCTGCTGTCTGCTGGACTGGAGATTCCACACTGTGAACTGAAGACTCTCAGGTCAGAGAACAGTACAGTTTGATTTAGCCAGCAATAAAAGTCAATACCAACATCAGCATATAAGGGTGGTGTGGAAATACCATCATCAATAACATCATTGCATTGAAATGAGACACAATACATGTGCCACAATTCACAAAATGACTATTGGCACAAACTTCTTTAAAGCATTTACAAAGAGCTTCAGTTAACATTTTTCGGGCAGCCCCTATTGACTGAAGCGTTTGACCTCCAGCACTCTCTGGAAACGGTGGATTCAGATTGGCTGGGAGTTTTTGCCCCACGCGGGGGGGGGGGTTTCAATTAACTCAGTGTCTCGTTAACGAGTGAGGCTCAAATGAAGCGTAAGATGGACAGGCAGTTTGTTGCAGAGTCAGCAGTGAAGCAGGCGTTGTACGGGACCGTTAGAGAGAGGAAGCTGAGCTGGAGGCAAAGCTCTCTATTTACCAGTCCGTCTACGATCAACCCTCACTCACCATCATGAGCTTTAGGTAGTCACTGAAAGGATGACATCACAGATACAAGCAGTCTAAATGAGCGTCAGATTAAAGCTTCTGTAGGCTGACTGGGCCTCAGAGATTGGGTGAGGAGAATGACAATAAAGTTAAATCTGAATCTGAAACAGTGCTGGTTAAACAACATTTTATAATATTATGTTCCAAACACTCTGGATGATTTCTGAAATACGAAATGTATCTCCACAATGAGCAGCCCTGATAGGCCACACTGAGCGTCTGAGACGATCTACCTGGTGGTGTTGGAGGTCTGATGTCCAAACTGTAGTAGAGTGTGTCAGCTGCAGATCTTCTTGTAGTCATCTCTCTGTGTCTTTGTTCACATTATTCTCTATTCCTTTGTTTTAAGATCTATTCATATCAATAAGACCCTTACCATGGCTGTCCATTTGACCTGTTCAGCAGTGACTGGAGTTTTGGGTGTAGAGATGACCCAGAGGTGATGCAGTAATAAGCCCCGCCCCTTCCAGTCCTGGACCCTCAGATTATCTGACAGCTTGTTTGTGTGTCTGCAGGCTGTCAGGCTGTCTGATCACAGAGGAAGGCTGTGATGCTCTGGCCTCAGCTTTAAACCCCTCCCATCTGAGAGAGCTGGACCTGAGCTACAATCATCCAGGAGACTCAGGGGGGAGGCTGCTGTCTGCTGGACTGGACACGCTCAGGTATGGAGAGGCACTCAGTCTGATAGAGGAGGTAGAAACTGGCTCCTATGACCTGAAACACCCAGAGCTGATAGACCCGGACTCTTCACACTGTCTGCCGTCAGCTGTAAGCATCAAACACAAATGTTCCACAACTGAGAGGAAACCCCCCCTCAGTGGGTCAATGTTCATCGTGGAACGACCAACAGAAACAGAGTGGGGGGGTTTTAATGTTCACACAGATTTGTCTGATTTAGCACAGGAAGTGACATCATCAATAAATAAACTGATTCATTTATGGATGTTTTATTCTGAGTCCTAGCAAACGTCCAATCAGAAGAGTCTTCCCTGGAATTATTTATCAGTTTGTTGATTTCTCATGGACATTACAAATACTCATCATTACATCAGCAGCAAAGCAACATGGTGAAATCAATACCAAAAGATGAATATGAAACGCACAGTGAACCAAAGACAAACCGTATTTACTGATGCACACAGAGGAGCTGCGTGTCCCCACCTGATCAATGCATGGATAGGAAATCATAGAAATCATTAAAAAACCGGCTGATACAGGAGTGATATGATGGGGGGGTTTGTGGACAGATGAGATCATTTAAAGACTAACTGAACAACCCCCCCTCCCCCTTCTCTTCTTTCAGCCTGGAGCCTGCTGCAGTCCGGTGGTTGAGGCCAGGTCTCAGGAAGTGTAAGTGTGTTTTTAATCATGAACATCTTCACACTGGGACATCACAGGTACTTTAATAACCTTTAATACCTGCTGTGTCTCATCAGATTCCTGTGGACTCACACTGGACTCAGACACAGTGAACAGAGAACTCCAACTGTCTGACAACAACAGGAAGGTGACGTATGTGAGAGAGGAGCAGAAATATCCTGAGCATCCAGAGAGGTTTGACTCCTGTTCTCAGCTGATGTGTAGAGAAGCTCTGACTGGTCGCTGTTACTGGGAGGTCGAGGTGAAAGGAGAGGTTTTTATATCAGTGACTTACAGAGGAATCAGGAGGAGAGGAGAGAGAGAGGACGGTGGGTTTGGAAGGAATGATCAGTCCTGGAGTCTGCGCTGCTCTGGTGATAGTTACTCTGTTTGGCACATATGAGAGATACACACTTCTCCTCCTTCCTCCTCCTCCTCCTCCTCTCCTCCTCTCCTCCTCCTCCCCATCCTCTGGTAGAGTAGCAGTGTATCTGGATCATCCTGCTGGCTCTCTGTCCTTCTACAGAGTCTCCTCTGACACACTGATCCACCTTCAGAACCACATTTACTAACCCTCTCTATGCTGGGTTTGGGTTATTTGGTCTCCCTGGTGCCTCAGTGTCTCTGTGTTCTCTGCAGGAGTGAGACCCCCCCCCCCCTGCTGAGCATAGATCAGTGTGTACAGGATCACTCACAGCTGATGTTGGTTTCTACATGACTGACCGTCTGTCTGTCCAATCAATCACACCTGTTACCACCAGTACTCAGATCTGTTACTGCTGTAAAAGTACTAATACTACAGTGTAGAAATACTCTGTAGAAGTACTGGGTTCCTGGGATATATAGTATATATTTTATCACTGGATTATAATTAGTGATGCATTCATGTGTTCATCATTTGAACTGTGCCGCCGGTAAAGGTGAAGCTAACTTTAATGTCTTTTATACTCAAAGGTATTTTATACATCCTAATTAGTACATCATTAATCATTATCTTATATTTTCTATTACAAATATGAACCAGCAAGGTACAAACAAATTAAAATATTTGTGGAATAGAAGTATAAATTGCAGGAAATGGAAGTACTCAAGTACAAGTACCTCCAAATTGTACTTATTACAGTGCTTGAGTAAATGATCTTAGTCACTGTCCTCCTCTGGTTAGATGTTGGTGGTGAAGGTAGACATTAACCCAGATTAAAACTGACCTGAGGCAGATTACAAAGGGAGTGGAAACTCAAAGAAACAACTGAAACTAAGAGAGAGAAACTTTATGATTTCCACCTCCAGAGTTCTGACCAATCAGACGGACTCTTCCTGAGAGCGTTTCCTGCCGCTCCTTCGCCCCTCAGCAGAGACGTTATCTGTGCTCTTTGAAACCAGATCACATAGAAAACAAAGCTTCAGATTCAGAGCGACTCTGGTTTGTAGACAGCGTCTGTGTCTTTGTCTCCAGATGTCTTGCTGTTTCTCCAGATGTATGGATGTTCAGCTTGGTTCTCCTTTTGTAAGAGCACTGAGAGAAATACAGACATCCTTTATGTGTTCACATAGTTTGTTAATGAAGCTGATTCTGAATGATCATAATGAACATTAGTACTGATCGCTGATTAAATAACAAGAATCACTGCCATACTGTCATAATCCCTTTGAGCACTAGAGGGCAGCAGTCACTGTCACTTCAATATAACCCTTCTTAATATTGACCAATCAGTGCTGACTGTGAACACTGGGACAGTTACCATCATGTCTCATTTCATCTGGAGTCAGGATGTACCGGAGGATTCTCTCTGCAGACCAGATTGGTGTGTTGTAATCTTTTAAATCTACAGTAAACATATTCAAATGGAGTTCTGGAGTCTCATGTTCTGACCTGTTTAATTGAATGTGTCGGGTATGAATGTGAAACCATTGATCCCAGTTGAAGATGTATTAATGAGATAATGTTGGCGAGCCAGGAGAGGATTGTTCTCTGAACAGAACCCCGACAGAACAATGTGTAACAATCAGCTTTATTTTAAACCCAGTTACCACTGAAATGATTCAGGAGCCATTGTGGTTCTTAAACCAGGCAGAGAGTGTGATACAAGTCTGTCCTCTAAATAATAATAACAATAAAAAGCTAGACAAAATGTGAAACTGGCATCTGAAAGACATTTTATTCAACAAAAAAAACTTGCAAACACCTCCAAGAAAGCATTTCTGTTTCTACGGTGGCCGACAGATCCAAACACCCAAAAAGCTTCCATTATGAGAAAAGCACCGCAGCTTCAGAAACGATGACATAAAAACACAAAAGTGCCAAAATTCTGAGACTTTCAAAAAAGTGAAAACGTTTTTGATTTTCTGAAAGTGAGAATTATCTGATTATTTATTTAAACATCTGAGTGAGCCCCTTTCCACTGACACTGGTTATTAATCTAATTAAATTGAATGCAATGCAAACCTTCTGAAGCAAACACCAACTGAGTCAATGAACTAGTTGAATACATGTGTCATTATTATTGAATTGATATCAGATGCAAAAGAAAAAACACAATATTAGCCATTTTAACACCCATATCAGTCCACCACTATTTATTTCTTCATCTCATTTCTCCATAAGAACATTGAATGAAAACCCATGAATTGTAATAAATATAGGTCTAAATATCTAAGAGACAGATAACCATGGCTCTATGCTCCACAGTGTAGAGTTACTAATATAATAAACCCTCAGGAAGTCAAGAAGAATGTGATAAAGTGTTTCCACAGAGTGAGTGTAGCATGGTGTGTTCAGCGTGTCTTCATGGAGAGAACGTAGCGATGACCCTCTGGATCCAGCCCACGTAGTTCCTCACTTTGGTGTAGACCCCGGGGAAGTAGGGGTTAGCGCAGCTGATTCCCCAGGACACGATGCCCTCCAGCTGCCCGTCACAGATCAGAGGCCCCCCGGAGTCCCCCTGAGGGCACAGAGAGACGCCTTCATGCTGCTGTGTACTTCTACTGCACTACAGAGGTACATGGTGTACTTCTACTGCACTTCAGAGAGTACATGTTGTACTTCTACTCCACTACAGTTCAGAGAGTACATATTGTACTTCTACCCCACTACAGTTCAGAGGTACATGGTGTACTTCTACTGCACTACAGAGGTACATGTTGTACTTCTACTCCACTACAGTTCAGAGAGTACATGTTGTACTTCTACTCCACTACAGTTCAGAGAGTACATGTTGTACTTCTACCCCACTACAGTTCAGAGGTACATGTTGTACTTCTACTCCACTACAGTTCAGAGGTACATGGTGTACTTCTACTCCACTACAGTTCAGAGGTACATGGTGTACTTCTACTCCACTACAGTTCAGAGGTACATGGTGTACTTCTACTCCACTACAGTTCAGAGGTACATGGTGTACTTCTACTCCACTACAGTTCAGAGGTACATGGTGTACTTCTACTCCACTACATGTATTTAATCCCTTTAGTTACTTCACAGATGTGGATGAATGATGTGAAATATAACCAAGTGTTAAATCAGACTTTAGTTCCACCTGGAGTAAATCCACCAGCTACCCTGCAGTATACAAAGTCATTCAAACTAGCTGCACCTTTACCAGCTTTGAGAACACTTTAATGATCAATCATTATAAAACATATCATATATATTATTCTGAAATGGACCAATCTGCACAATGACTACTTTTACTGTCGCTGCTTTCACTATATTTTGATGAGAATACTTTTCTACTTTTACTTGAGGATCATTTTGAATGCAGGACTTTTACTGTAACAGAGTATTCCTACACTCTGGTACTTCTACTTTTACTCAAGTACAAGATCTGAGTACTTCTACTTTTACTAAAGTACAAGGTCTGAGTACTTCTACTTTTACTAAAGTACAAGGTCTGAGTACTTCTACTTTTACTAAAGTACAAGATCTGAGTACTTCTACTTTTACTAAAGTACAAGATCTGAGTACTTCTCCCTACTGTTATCTGGCTGCTATCACACTTTTATATTCTATACTTATGCTAAACAATACTGTAACTGTACTTCTTGTCCACCTGGATGTGTACTTTTGTAAATTGTAATTTGTGTAATGTTTATCTTTGATATTTAATGCATGCCTCTTCACTTTGGCTGACAGAGTAAACTGACTCTGGATCAGTCTGCTGCTCTGGGTCAGCGCCAGGACGAGGTGGGACGTAGTGGAGTACAAATACTTTGTTACTGTATTTAAGTACATTTTTCTGGTATCAGTACTTTACTCCAACAGGCTGGTTCCTTTAGTCTGAATGTGTGTTTGGTGGCGTGATCATTATTATTTAGAGTCATTGCGTGCCTATTGATTTGAACACGATCCGTGTATCCATCATTTCCTGGTCTTCTCTAAAGAAGAGGGACCAATGAAAACGTTGTCATGTTGCCGTTGTTCAGCATGGAAACATTCATTAGCTAACAATGACATTATTGTTCTATTAATATAAAGGGAGGTCAGGTACTCTTTAAAACAGCTGCTAGTTATGGGTACTTTTTACTTAAAGTGGACCTATCATGCTATTTTTAGGCAACAGCATAGGTCTCAGATATATAAAAATATATAAAAAACATGTCTATGAAGTGTTTTGCTCAAAATACCAAACAGATCACCCATTCTAGCCATGCCTCATATCCCTCTATTTCACTTCCTGTTTCTAAAGTGCTGATTTGGGGTATAAAGGAGGGGTCTGAGCTCATGCGGGACCCGGCAGCTACTGTCTAAACTAAACACTGCCGTGATGAAACGCCATATCATGGATTATCAAGGATTATCTCTGAAACAGTACGGAGCTCAAAGGCTTTCTCTCTTGCCGTTTATACCACAAGGTGAGTTCCTTTTTATTTCCTGCTTCTTCACACACATGCTCTGTGCAGTACAGGTTAGCTCTGAGTGTTAGCAATGCTAATGTAAACATGCACCGACCATATTACGTCCAAAACAGTCGGGCATTGTTTCTGATAGCAACGTTTCTGATAGGCCCGTGGGTGTAAAGCCAGCCTACATTTCCGATATTACGTCATATCGGACGCAAATCTGGATCGGCTCCGTTGTACCCCGTTTTTAGAGATTTGGGTACGGAGGAAAAGAGAGAGGGTTTTATTTTCTGACGCTGCGTGAGTTCCCTGACACACCGGGGACACATATTTATGTATAAAAGACATCAAAAAGTGACTTTTGCATGATAGGTCCCCTTTAAGTACATTTCAAGGCCCATACTTCTTTACTTTTACTTGACTAAAGAAGTTTAGTCCATACTTCTACTTTTACCAGAGTATTTTTAAACACGAGTATCTGTACTTCTACTTGAGTAAAGGATGTACTTTTGCGTCAGGGTCTTGATCCCCATGTCGGGATCTGTTTTTCTTAACAAAGCCTTGCTGCAAATGGTCCCTTTCTCATCGTGATAAACGGTGCTTCATAGAAACAGAACAGTACCTGACAGGAGTCCTTCCCGCCGTAGGGGGAGCCGGCACACAGCATGTTGTTGGTGATCCTCCCCCAGTAGTAATATCTGCAGTAATTGATCATCTGCACGTCCACAGAGCGCAGCACTGGAGACAGGGAGTAGCTGTAGATCTGCGTCACCCCCCAACCGCTCACCGTGCACGAGCTGCCCGAGGGGGGGTCCGAGGGGTCCCCCAGCACCGCCTGCTGGACGTAGGAGTTCAGCACCGCCTGCCGGCTCAGCTGGAACAAGGAGAGGATTGTTATCTTAACATTTAGAGATCACACAGAGAATGCTGCTGCAGGCGGGAACCCACTCCTCACATCTGAGTGAAAACACTCTTAGCAAGCGCAAAGAGAGTGCATGTGACAGGAGCCAGAGAGCTAGTGTACTTGACAGAGCCAGTGCATGTGACAGGAGCCAGAGAGTGAGTGCATGTGACAGGAGCCAGAGAGCTAGTGTACGTGACAGGAGCCAGTGCATGTGACAGGAGCCAGAGAGTTAGTGCATGTGACAGGAGCCAGAGAGTGAGTGCATGTGACAGGAGCCAGAGAGTGAGTGCACGTGACAAGAGCCAGAGAGCAGTGCATGTGACAGGAGCCAGAGAGTGAGTGCACGTGACAAGAGCCAGTGCACGTGACAGGAGCCAGAGAGTGAGTGCATGTGACAGGAGCCAGTGCATGTGACAGGAGCCAGAGAGCTAGTGCACGTAACAGGAACCAGAGAGCTAGTGGACATGACAGGAGCCAGAGAGTTAGTGCACGTGACAGGAGCCAGAGAGCTAGTACACGTGACAGGAGCCAGAGAGCTAGTACACGTGACAGGAGCCAGAGAGCTAGTACACGTGACAGGAGCCAGAGAGCTAGTGTGCATGACAGGAGCCAGAGAGTTAGTGCACGTGACAGGAGCCAGAGAGCTAGTACACGTAACAGGAGCCAGAGAGCTAGTGCATGTGACAGGAGCCAGAGAGCTAGTGCACGTGACAGGAGCCATAGAGTTAGTGCACGTGACAGGAGCCAGAGAGTATGGCAAAGAGAAAGGGCCGTGCATGTGAAGGGTCAAAGGTTAGTGCACGGATAAAGATGAGATGTGCACGTGACAGGAGCCAGAGAGTAAGAGAGGAGCCGTGCATGTGACGGGCCAGAAAGGGTGGTAAGAGAGGCAGTGCACGTGACAGAAGCCAGAGAATTAGTGCACGGAGAGAGGGGAGCCGTGCATGTGACAGTAAGTTCCTTAAATCAGGTAATAGTTTTTAATAAGAAGCTCTTCGTGCAGAGTGCGATATGATTAAACATTTTATCATGTATTTGTATTGTAGGCGAAGAGCTGGACTTTAGCACCGCTCACCTTGAGCAGCATGATGTCGTTGTCGAAGGTCCGGTAGTTAAATCCGTGGAGATGAATCTGCGAGACGTTAAAAACCTGCTCAAACCCTTCCACTTTGTTCAGGTTGTGTTCGCTCAGGACGACCTGGATCAGTCCGCTCCTGCACACACAGCAACTCACCTGTTATTATCCAGATCACTCTGATTCTACTTATCTTCAACAGCATGTCTTCTGTCGGACTAGGAGAAAGAAAGCCTCTAAATGCTCATTCAGGAGTTTATTTCACTGACTGTTTGTGTCTGTAGATTTATCCTAAACTCACCAACAGTTAGCATCACGTAACACCTCATTAGCATGTTTAAACAAAACCTGTCAGAAAACTTGTAATATAAAAGATAACTGTCTTAATGTCAGTAATGAAGAGGTGAAGTTTCATGGTGATATCTGTCAGTTGAATATTTGACCCTATGCACCCGCAGGTTAAAGGTATCCTATTATACTATTTTTAGGTTTCAGATAATATAAATATATACAAACATGTCTATGAAGTGTTTTGCTCAAAATACCAAACTGATTCTGGGTCAGTAGCTTTAGAGAGAGAGTAGATCTGATCAGGAGAACTCTCCCAGCAGAAACTCTGCTAAATGCTGCCGTGATTAAACTCCATATCATGTTCCAAACCACATCAAGGATTCTCTCTGAAACAGCATGGAGCTCAAACTCTCTCTCTCTCTCAGGTTTACCACAAGGTGAGTTCCTTTTGATTTCCTGCTTCTTCACACATACTCTCTCCAGTACAGGTTAGCTCTGAGTGTTAGCATGCTAATGTAAACACAGACCATATTACTTCCAGAACACATCTCATTGTTTCTGACAGCAACCTTTCTGATTGGCCAGTGGGTGTAAAGCCCGCCCAAATTTGAGTAATGTCGTTATGACGCAGCAAATCTGGATCAGCTCCGTTGTTCCCCCGTTTTTAGAGATGTGGGTACGGAGGAAAGGGTTAGGGGTTAGGGTTAGGGAAGTCTCCTGTCACACCGGGGACACATAGTTATGTAGAAAAGACATCACAAAGTGCACTCTGCATGATAGGAGACCTTTAAAACTGTGTGTGTGTGCAGTACTCACGGTCTCCAGCAGTGGGCGGCCGACACCACCCACTGGCGGTGAACCAACGTCCCCCCGCAGTAATGCCTCCCTTTATACTGCAGGGAGGCCTGGTATTTGACAGAATACGGCACCACCTCCTGCCCCCCGATGATCCTCGCCGGTTTGCCCTCTGCAGGCGGGACTGTTTGTGAGAAAGGGCGGGGTAATGCAGGTCAACCGGAATAGCAACACACCAATTCATAGGGGACATATTTAAAAGCGCTCCGAAAGGAATACAGACTCCTGGATCTTCTGCTAAACACCTGTAATGTGCAATACACTTCTTTTGGCTAATCTACTATATTTTGTTACTGTAAATTTGAATACATGTATATTTTATTTCTATTGAGATGTTTACATTTTGGATTGTTTATTTCTAGTCTTTTCATTTTTAATGTACAATGATTTGTCTTTTTATGCTGCTGCAATGCAAACATTTCCCAAATTGGGATCAATAAAGTACTTCTTATCTTAAAACATCCTTTTTATAGCATCTCAAACCTTAAAATGTTCACTTAGCAATTCACTACTCGATTTCACTTACTGCCCTTTATTTTATCCCTAATGTGTGCTTTTCTCTATATTTAACATGCTTCGTACCTGCTTTGTCCCTTTTGCTGAAACACTGTACATGTCCCGCTGTGGGATTCTTAAAGAAATTCTGATTTAAATTAGGAGGAACGGGGGTTTGATTTATAAGCAAAGTCCAAATGTAAAACAAATCAATTGGATTTCAAACTGTAATTAATCTGATAACTCAAACGTTAATTGTATAGTGAGTGTGATACAATACAATTCAATTCTGTATACTTGTATATTATATTGTGTATTAAATATCTATACTCTATAGATACTGTATATTTCCTTCACGATGTATATGTTTATATAATCACTTTTTGTTTCTTTTCTACTGTTGATATTATATGTTTAATGCTTTTACATGTTATGTCTTAATGGTTCAGGTGTAAGGTCATGTCTTAATGGTTCAGGTGCAGGTCTCATGTCTTAATGGTTCAGGTGTCGGGTCTCATGTCTTAATGGTTCAGGTGTAAGGTCTCATGTCTTAATGGTTCAGGTGTCAGGTCTCATGTCTTAATGGTTCAGGTGTAAGGTCTCATGTCTTAATGGTTCAGGTGTCAGGTCTCATGTCTTAATGGTTCAGGTGTCAGGTCTCATGTCTTAATGGTTCAGGTGTCAGGTCTCATGTCTTAATGGTTCAGGTGTCAGGTCTCATGTCTTAATGGTTCAGGTGTCAGGTCTCATGTCTTAATGGTTCAGGTGTCAGGTCTCATGTCTTAATGGTTCAGGTGTCAGGTCTCATGTCTTAATGGTTCAGGTGTCAGGTCTCATGTCTTAATGGTTCAGGTGTAAGGTCTCATGTCTTAATGGTTCAGGTGTCAGGTCTCATGTCTTAATGGTTCAGGTGTAAGGTCTCATGTCTTAATGGTTCAGGTGTCAGGTCTCATGTCTTAATGGTTCAGGTGTCAGGTCTCATGTCTTAATGGTTCAGGTGTCAGGTCTCATGTCTTAATGGTTCAGGTCTCATGTCTTAATGGTTCAGGTGTAAGGTCTCATGTCTTAATGGTTCAGGTGTAAGGTCTCATGTCTTAATGGTTCAGGTGTCAGGTCTCATGGCTTAATGGTTCAGGTGTCAGGTCTCATGGCTTAATGGTTCAGGTGTCAGGTCTCATGGCTTAATGGTTCAGGTGTCAGGTCTCATGTCTTAATGGTTCAGGTGTCAGGTCTCATGTCTTAATGGTTCAGGTGTCAGGTCTCATGTCTTAATGGTTCAGGTGTCAGGTCTCATGTCTTAATGGTTCAGCTGTCAGGTCTCATGTCTTAATGGTTCAGGTGTAAGGTCTCATGTCTTAATGGTTCAGGTGTCAGGTCTCATGTCTTAATGGTTCAGGTGTCAGGTCTCATGTCTTAATGGTTCAGGTGTCAGGTCTAATGTCTTAATGGTTCAGGTGTCAGGTCTCATGTCTTAATGGTTCAGGTGTCAGGTCTCATGTCTTAATGGTTCAGGTGTCAGGTCTCATGTCTTAATGGTTCAGGTGTCAGGTCTCATGTCTTAATGGTTCAGGTGTCAGGTCTCATGTCTTAATGGTTCAGGTGTCAGGTCTCATGTCTTAATGGTTCAGGTGTCAGGTCTCATGTCTTAATGGTTCAGGTGTCAGGTCTCATGTCTTAATGGTTCAGGTGTCAGGTCTCATGTCTTAATGGTTCAGGTCTCATGTCTTAATGGTTCAGGTGTAAGGTCTCATGTCTTAATGGTTCAGGTGTAAGGTCTCATGTCTTAATGGTTCAGGTGTCAGGTCTCATGGCTTAATGGTTCAGGTGTCAGGTCTCATGGCTTAATGGTTCAGGTGTCAGGTCTCATGGCTTAATGGTTCAGGTGTCAGGTCTCATGTCTTAATGGTTCAGGTGTCAGGTCTCATGTCTTAATGGTTCAGGTGTCAGGTCTCATGTCTTAATGGTTCAGGTGTCAGGTCTCATGTCTTAATGGTTCAGCTGTCAGGTCTCATGTCTTAATGGTTCAGGTGTAAGGTCTCATGTCTTAATGGTTCAGGTGTCAGGTCTCATGTCTTAATGGTTCAGGTGTCAGGTCTCATGTCTTAATGGTTCAGGTGTCAGGTCTTCATTTCCTGTGGCCCCACAAGAGCTTGCAAAGAATATAATATGTTTATTATACGGTTACATGACGATTTACAGAAGCACGTTGCCCATAAACTACATGTCCCACAATGCATCTCAAATTTGACTTTTTTCTTAGAATTTGACCTTTTATCAAAATGTGACTTTTTTATCAAAATGTCACTTCCTTTTTTTTAATTTTGACTTTTTTTCCAGAATTTGGCTTTTCTTTTAAATCATTTTGTGGCATGCGCACTGAAGAGACTTGCAACGATTTGCCCAGACTTCTGCTTTCAGACGTAGTTCATTAGGAAGTTATTACCCTATCCCAGAATAATCCAATGCAGAGGCAATAATGGAATATAATACATTATTTTATATATATTATATATTTATATATGTATTTTTATATAGTCTTAAAGTTACAACCGGCCCTTTGAGTGCAACCATAACGCTGATGTGGCCCACCATGAAATTGAGTTTGACCCCCTGCTTTAAATAATTAGTTAAATACTGTCCCTTACCGGGAAACTGCTAAACCGCCTTGTTATTATCGAGCTGTATTTTAAATCTTATTACGCACATAGTTATTAAAACGTACCTGAAACGGCGACGGTCAGAAGCAGCAGCACAGCGCAGCCTCTCACTGCCGACATGTTTTCACTGAACATCTGTAATAAAGAAACTGGACTTTTAATCACTTCGCATGAGATCCAAATATCTTTTCAATTCATACAAATTGTAAAAAAAAAAAAGGAAATCCACCACCAGATTTCTTCTCAGTTGACCCCTCAAAGCATTTACACATATTTTTATTTTATTTAAGTTACGAAAATGGAACAAAAAGTTTACAACCCGAGCTACATTTGGGAAACAGAATGTATCGTCATTTTAACCCATTTATTAGAGAGTAACCGTAAATATAAGTTATTCATTTTGAGCGTAGAGAGAAATGATCAGCTTACCTGTGCAGATTCTCCGCCTGCTCACCTGGGCTCTGCAGCTGCCTTTTATACAGAGACTTGTCCTCGTTCACATCTTTTGTTGAAATTGTCTTTTGGTCTGTTTTGTTCAGAGGAATCTCACGCTGCAACAAAGAGTTTGACCTACTATGAGACAAAGTGTATTATCTCTGTTTCTAAGCTCTGCTGCTCACCTGGGATATAGAGAACATAGAGAAATATGTCCAGGGCCTCCATGATATGAGGGAGTTATCGCAAAGTGATTATTCATGATTGAGACACATGTGCGTTTGTAGTGGATACATATATATTTAAGTGACAAATGCGTTGTTAAAAGAAAGTTAAAGAAAGTAAAAATCAACAGTTCAAGCTCAATGGCTCTAACCCAGGTGAGTCCAAACTACGGCCCGCGGTCCATTTTGAAACGTCCCTCAGCTAATTCAAAAAGTATAATGCAATACGGCCCTCAAATAAACTTGTGCTTGTCATATATTGTACTTCTTAAATACATATGTAATATATATTACACAGTATGCATGTGTTATAAAGCCCACTTTTTAAGTAAATTATGTCCATTAAAGTTGGAAAAGATGTCAAACAAATCTTAGTTGATTAAAAAAAGCCCAATAACTTATTTCCATAACAAGCTTGAAATCTTCCCTTCATATTTCCTCTTTTTATAAGCAATCTGAAGCTTCTGTTTTAAGGAATGAGCTGCTAACACGTCTTATAACTAAATAAAGTAAACCCTCTGGAGAGCTGGGATGTTTCTTAAAGCATATTCAAGTATCAAGAGTCATTGACCTACATTTGATTGATTTAGCTAACTTAACTTAACTGATAAGGCAGTATACCTCTAGTGAGCGGCCCAGCCCTTCGTATGTTTTTCTGTATGTGGCCCTCAGTGAAAAAAGTTTGGACACCGCTGCTTTAAAGGGACACGCACCAACCAGGAAACCCAGGAAATGACTACAATAGAAACAAAACAACAACAAAGAAATGACAACAAAAAGAGACGAAGTGTCTACAGAGACACAGAACTAACAGACACGGCACAGGAGCTGGAGGAGGAGCTGGAGGCTTTTCTTTATCTGTTTCCTCTCTGAAAGCAGAACAGCTGAGAGTGTTATTTTCTGTCTGGACGGTCAGCAGAGTGACTCCCAGGAGAGCATGGTAACTGTTGGTTTTGCATTATAACAATGGTGCAAATCCCTCATGATTTCACTTTAACACGTGAGGGGATTTAAAGAGGTGTCGATTGTGCTTCTTCAAAACCATCTTTTAGTTATTCACAGCTTCTACTTGTTGAACACCGTGGTTAGCAACTCCCTGCAGATATTATACATAACAACTCCAACTCTAAATCTGAATCTGACTCTGATACGTTTGTGAGCGCTGAGTCTCATGATGGGCTTTCTATCTGATAAGAAGGACCTTCATGTCGACTCGGTTCCTCCCTGAGAGGAGGGTCCTCTTACAGGAGGAGGAGCCTCCATCACAGGGTCCCCTTACAGGAGGAGGAGCCTCCATCACAGGGTCCCCTTACAGGAGGAGGAACCTCCATCACAGGGTCCCCTTACAGGAGGAGGAACCTCCATCACAGGGTCCTCTTACAGGAGGAGGAACCTCCATGACAGGGTCCCCTTACAGGAGGAGGAGCCTCCATCACAGGGTCCTCTTAACGGAGGAGGAACCTCCATCACAGGGTCCTCCTACAGGAGGAGGGGCCTCCATCACAGGGTCCTCTTACAGGAGGAGGAACCTCCATCACAGGGTCCCCTTACAGGAGGAGGAGCCTCCATCACAGGGTCCTCTTAACGGAGGAGGAACCTCCATCACAGGGTCCTCCTACAGGAGGAGGGGCCTCCGTCACAGGGTCCTCTTAACGGAGGAGGAACCTCCATCACAGGGTCCTCCTACAGGAAAAGGAGCCTCCATCACAGGGTCCTCTTAACGGAGGAGGAACCTCCATCACAGGGTCCTCCTACAGGAAAAGGAGCCTCCATCACAGGGTCCTCTTAACGGAGGAGGGGCCTCCGTCACAGGGTCCTCTTAACGGAGGAGGAACCTCCATGACAGGGTCCCCTTACAGGAGGAGGAGCCTCCATCACAGGGTCCTCTTAACGGAGGAGGAACCTCCATCACAGGGTCCTCCTACAGGAGGAGGGGCCTCCATCACAGGGTCCCCTTACAGGAGGAGGAGCCTGTTAAAATAAGATAAAGGCACTTTATTGATCCCAAATTGGGAAATGTTTGCATCGCTGCAACATTAAAAAAAAGGCATTGCACATAAGTAAAAATTAAAGTGTAGAAATAAACAATACTAGAAATATTTGATCACACGTTTAAAATACTAGTATTTATATTACTTGTATTTTGGGCGGACATTAAGCCAATACATTTGTGCTGTTGTAAAAAATGTTGGTTAGAGAAAATACTTTTTACTTTATTATAACAGGATCTCTGAATTATTGGCATGAAGTCTCGGACCCTCAGCCTCTCTATGATGTGTGACATACTGTATGCTCGTATGGTTATATTATAGTAATCAGATTCCTTTATGAGTCCCACAGAGGGGAGATGTGCTGCTAATGAATATTACATATTTGCTTTTATTTATCTTCATTTCTCTCGTGTGTATATAAACCTAACATACTTTGAATGCTTTTTTGTCAATAACGTTTTAGTGTATTTCCGTTAACACCCAACACTTGGAGTAAAGAGATCTATTTATAAAAACAGAAACTCCCCGTTGATCAGCTGATGATATTCTTGTATTTTAGGGAAATCTTAAAAAGGAAACGTTGATTTTTGGAGAAGTGAGGCCAGTGTTCCTGGCACTGATAAAGAATCTGAGACACTCGTCTCGTCTTACAGAGAAGCTCTTTGTCACGGAGCCATGATTCTGACTCTGGGACATGAGAAGCTTCCAGATCCATGTTTAATGACGGCTGGACCTCGATATAAACAACAAATAAAGTCCTGTAATCAGTGGAAACCCTCGTTAGTTAGATAGGAGCTTCAATCACAAGCAGCAGGTGGAGAAACTCTTTATAATATCACCATGAAACTTCCCCACTTCATTACTGACATTTATATATACAAGTTCTCTGATCAAATCAATGTTTTGTTATTGTCCGAGGGAATGCAAATGCTCATGTGCAAATGTCTACGTTTTTTACAATGAATTAATTAACGTTGATGGGTTATTCAAAACCTTAGTTTGTCCACTTGCATATAATACTGATACTAGATTTTTACCACGGTGTACTTGTTTGTTTATATTCTTACTTGTTGATTGGCATATGGAGAAAAAAAGGGGGGACCCAGGAGGGAGCCTTGTGGGACCCCATTGGTGATGCATCGATTACGTTTGGTGAATTTAGGGGACATCTGTAGATACTCATAAACTGTTTTCAGATGTCAAAGTGTTTGATATCTGAGTAAAAGGGATTTCCTTTCAAGATCTGAGTTTAAACCCAGAATTCTGACTTTAGAATCAGAAACTGGATTATTACCGGATAGGTTAGCACGTACGAGGAATTTAACTTGGTTTTGTGGTTTATACATACAAATAAAAGAAAAATGTAAAACACAGATAGAAAACTATTTGAAGAAAATAGTAATAACATTAAAAAACATTTAAAAATATAGTGAAATATAGCAGTATACACTTTGGGGAAGAATTTATTCCCAGAACTCAAAAAATATTTCTCTTCTGGTCCAATCTCAAAAGAAAATTGCATGTAGCCCTAAGCCTCTTCTGTAATACACAAATGATCAGGCTCTTGGAAGTTTTCTTTCCACTAGTTTGGAAAAACACAGCAAGACAGCCAAACATTCACATGTATAGTGCATAAACAAGGTTGTTGAGTCTAATTAAATATCATGGATGCATCACAAAGTGTCAATCCCTTAAAGAGACACGTATCAACCAGGAAGGATGAAATAAATGGGGGGGGGGGGGGGGGGGGTTGTGCATGTCACCAAGGAAATTATAAATGGGGGCTTCCAGTAAAACGGTGTTAAGGTGAGACCGCGGGAGCTTCAATTATACATCGCAGGACGAGGAGGTGACAGAGGAGACGGGAAAGTATAAGAAACCTGAGCATCACATCAGGTGAGCTGCACTCAGGTGAGCTGCCTCAGGTGAGCTGCTGCTGAACATGGACCTGCCATCTCTACTGCTCTGCGTCCTGCTGCACGCCCTGGCCGTCCGCTGTGAGTACAACTATATTCTGATTCATATTAAAGAGCCTCTGGGGAACAGCTCAAGGATTCAAGGATTCAAGGATTCAAGGATCAAGGCTTTTATTGTCATTGTACAGGT